>JBAHVQ010219545.1:0-11216 GCA_036872915.1 Nanipora kamurai
AAGGTTGCAGGTTCGATTCCCGTCTAGGGCTCAGAAATCGTTTTTCTGAGAGAACGAGCTTGACGAACGTCCACTAGGCGTCTGATATTTACCAAGCTCCCACATGAACTAAGTTCGTGTTCAACATTAACATTGGTGATTTCGTATGATTGTTTTCGCAATTTAGAAACCCGTCTTTCGTCCTCAAACATGGAGTGACGTTATTGCGTCAGAGTAAAGGCCCGTTTACACGATCCGATTAATCGGATCCGATTCTTCTCTAGATGCATGCGATTGACTACATTTTCTTACGGGACTTTGGGCATTTTCTGGCGAAAAGTATAGTTGTTACTGTCGTATGTAAATTAGATACATCTGGAGGAGAATCGGATCCGATTAATCAGATCGTGTGAACGGATCTTAAGACAATCAAATTTTGTGCCAGCAATATGTTTAGTTCCCTAACCCCGGACGGATTCTCTGTACCAAAATCTCGTAACTTTCATTAGCATACAATGAGCTCACTACCTCTTCTCTACCAGACTAAGAGCGTACAGTGAATTTTAGAATTTTCTTTGTGGATGGTCTCAGTCTAAAAATTACGCGATAATCATGTCAAGTTCGTGCTTCGCGTAGCTGGTCTCAAAGTAAACAATATCGGCAACAGAAACAAAACACGTCCATGTTTGTTCCTTAACTCCTTCACTGCAACACTTCTTCCCTTGACAACTAAAATTGTGTGGCGTTAGCCGGAGTAAAATAATGAAAATCCACCGTGGCGGGGACGAAGTTACAGTATAGCTGTGTTGCACTTATTCCCCAAATTCTTGGTGTGCAAGCAACGCCACTGTTGCCATATTGTCTGAACTTAACCAAAGATTTTCTTTGTTTCAATTACAATTTCATCCAATATGGCGATAATGTCTGTCCCTTGAATCTCAGAAGATCAGTTGCACAACACCTGTTGGAGGAAAAATGCTTATAGCAAAATAATTTACATAAATTAGTCAATCTGTTGAACGTCAAAACTTCAAAGTTGCCCTTCTGGCGTCAGCTGTTTAAAGCCTGAATAGCTTATCTGGTGGATAAAAATTGAACAGCGCAATCCACCCTTTGAACTACCGAACTCAAATCTTACCTGCCGGTTAGAAATACTGAGTATCTCCCTGTTCATTGGACAAAATTTAAGTTTGGTTCAAAGGATGGATTACTGGTTAGGACTTGCCACTGGATAAGCTATCCATACTTATATACCGAAGATAACCAACCGCAGATGGGTAGATTAGCACATAATTGTAGACAGTCTATAATAAAACAACTATTAGATTCAGTTTGGTAACTTACCTCGACCTTGATTATTCTGGATATCACAAAAAACTCATCCAATAATAATTATTCGATTTTGTTTTATCTTCTTGTTGATTGGCTGAAAGACCACTACGTCACTTATTAATAACTTCCTACAAATAACGGTCGTTGACGAGGCAACGTTTCTTTGCTGTAAATGATATTCAGCGCCCGGTTATTCAAAAGGCAATTAGGTTAATCCAGGATTAGTGAAATCTTTGTGCATGAAATATTTCTAACGTTTTCTGTTTAGATATCACACAAATATAGAAAGGTTTCCTCCAAGAAAGCTTGAACTAAAATTACGAAGCAGAACATGCCAACCGAATGAGCGTTTAAATTTTAACAACCGGGGCTAGCTCGTCCACATAAAGCCTTGGTCAAACGGCACATGATTTTCGGTGATAGTGGAAATTCTCGCATCCGTTTGACCACCAACTATTGTCCACGGTCATCGACTGCCATGGACTTTCATTTACTTTGAGTGTGTTCAAATTTTCCATGATAGTCGATGATAGTTTTTCCGTATGATCACGCGCTGACGATAGGTAATAGTTGATAGTTACCGAGGGAAATCGATCTTAAACCATCCTCGACTGATATGCGCCGTTTCACCAGGGCTTAACTCTCGGCGAGTCGTGAAAATAACTCGTGTCACCCAGTGGTTCGTCCACCAGATCAAAAAGAAAACAGTTGGGTTTAACAGGGTCTTTCTAGCCATGGGCTAGCTGCTGTTACTAATTCACTATTTGTCATGCAAGCCATCACCAGTATATTTACGTATGTATATTATAACAAGAATAATAAAACAAAAGTTCGACTTTATACATGATTCAACCACTGACTTGCATATAACATCATCTGACGCCACGTTGAAATGGTCAGACTTTTTTTCCCCACGAGACAGTAGTCCAGTTATATAAAGGTCAGTGAATTCAACTTACTTGTTTAAGATGGCGGCTCTGGTTACTAGTTATCCTGGCGCGCACAAGAATGTCTTTTTTGTTTACCCAACGAAAACTTGTGCTAACTCCGAGAGTCGGGCTAGCAGATTTTTCGAACCCCGGATTTAACCTCGGAAGTGAACCCACAGAAAAAAACCTCGAATAATGAAACAATAATTGAAGTCGTTTGTCACAAAATATCGTTATCGCGAAGTATTTTAGCGGAGCTAAAATTCATTTTAACCACCCTCGTACTAACCCGTAAACTGTCATGAACCCTAAACTTGGTATGTCGAGTAGTAAGTTGTCCTTGCTGATCTATAGTGTACTTTCCTGATACCTTAATTTGTTTACCTGACTGTTTAAACAGATGGTTTCCTTTATTTTGTTTTCTTAGTTTGGATTCTTTAAAAGAAATCGGCCTCCGAAAGAGATTTCAGCACCTCAAACTGATGTCGCCCCAGTAATTGCTTCATAGTCCCGTCAGGGTTGAACACACTACTTATTCAAGTCATCTGTCGTAAACTAAAAATGAAGTAGAAATGGAATCGTTCATCTGGTGGTTTTTTGTTTCTTTTTTTTTTTCGTCTTTTTTCTTTAATCAAAATAATTGGAAGTCGACGTTTGGCAAGATTATTCAGGAAATTGTGAGAATAATTCGTACGTAGGAAAATACGCGGTGGACCATTGGGGATTTGGTGTATCCTGTAAAGAAAGAACCCTTAGGTTTATTTTGCAATATACATTGTCGCATGAATTTTCGTTTGCCACCGAGTGCTCCGGTGAAGATATATTTTAATAAAGAGGCAGAAATTTTTGCGGTAACGTCATGATTTAGTGCAAACTTTGCTGAGCTTTCAACATGTATACTTGGGACTTTCTCAGAGAAAAACTGGGGCTAGTTCAGTATTTACTGTTAGTCATAGGTTTACTTGCTCTGTTCCCAGCATAACAAACAGCACAACGAGTCTATTTACATGGTGTTTATTATATAAGAACTTTGTTACTGCGTGAATCTTTTAAACTTTGTAGAAGTATTCTTCCTCGTAGCTTTTAAGTTTCTTTCATTAGACTATAGATGAGATTTAAATTGTCTTGAAACGGACGCAACTTTTCATGGCGTGATTTGTATAGCGCAAGGATAGGCTGGTCTACAGTTGCTTGTGGCAAACTTTGAGTGTGTTCTGCGAAGGCAATATCGACATTTGATAAAACTGTTGTGGAGTGCAAGAGGCATGTACCTAGTGTAAGGTTAACTACGAAACACGACTTATCAGTTGATCCCTTGTCGGAACAATTTGTACTGATCTTCAGTTTTTTCCTTTAAATATTATTTCTTATCGCTTTGGGTAACAGATGTAAAATAATCGCTTTTTGCTATTTTTACATCATTGAATTACAATTCATAATTTTTGTATTTGTTGTAGAAATAAACAATGTTTTTGGCTTATATTGACGTGCATCAATTCCAGGTTCATTGTTACCACATTTTGTATTTGTTTTTATAATGGTAGTGGGGTTTGGGGATGAGAAGGGGGAGGGGACCGAAAGTGTAGAAATGAAGGAAAGATGAGAAAAGAAAGGGGGTTTAGTATAAAGTTATTTTACAGGGCTTGGTTGTTCAAAGGCGATTAGCTTAATCTAGAATTAGTGAAAACTTTATGGTAAGATAATGCAAACGTAGAAAAGGATGCTTAAGGGTTTTCTGTTCAGATATCATGCACATTGAGGGTGGTATTATCCTAAGTAGTTTTAAAATTATCAAACAAAATAAAAGATCCGATTAAATTTTTAATCCAGGATTAACGGTAATTGACCTTTGAACAACTGCGCCCAGGTTGTTATCCTTCGCTCCTCCTCACCCCGCTTAAATGGTTTCAGGTGTCCTCCGAAAGTTATACGCTCTAAAATTATATTTAAAATTTAAGCTAATGACGTTTCTATCATTTCCGAGTTGTTTTAGGGCTGTCCCAAGGATTTTATGTCGTCACCGTTAAGTTAGCGAATCAATTCATTACTTTTGGCCGTTTAATATGTTGCACCAAAAAACCAGAACTAAGTTCATTTAATTCTTTTACTTACACCTGAAGTTAATAGACACAATGATTAGCCAATTTCCTTTACAGACTTCGGCCGGTAATGTGAACCACGTACCCTATCCCTGAGAGTATTTCTCTGAATTTTTTTTTCTTTGCGTTAGCAAAATTAATTTTATTTATTTAATCATCATTATACACGGTATCCCATCAATCATTCTCTATATTCGCAGATAAAAATATTAAAATTAAAAGATTGCTTTTCATGGGGCCGTGTAAAATAGAATTATAAAAATATTACAATAGATGTTAGGGCCGGCACGGAAAATCTTACCGTTCAATGTGTGAAATAATTTAATAATCAACGTTTTTATATCATTTTACATCTCAAAACATCTCATCCCGGTAGGCGGGACGAACTGTTCATATGGCAAATTTTCACCTCGCTTACCGATATCTCGCCAACCGGGCCAGCCCAGTTTCCCATATGAACCCAGTGGAAATGTTAATAGTAAAATAACTGCGAGATCCTCGGTAAGCGGGCCAGCCCGGTTACTGGGATCATATGAACAGGCCCATAGAAAGTCTCACTTGAACACAAGAAGTTAATCTTCCCGCTTAGCGGGCCAGTTCGCTCACTGGGACCATGTGAACAGGGCCTTATACGGCTGGTGTAAGGGAAGATATAATTATGTTGCTTTGCAGAAGTCTCCCTGCATCACTAGATGCCGAAGAAAAATTCTCCAACCCCCTGAAAAGTGGAGTTTATGAAACTGAAGTTTTATTGAGGCTAATGTTTACAACTAGTGTGCATCGGACACACTATCCCAGCGGCGGCGATACACACTGCGTGGTTAACCGGCCGGATGACCGGATATTTAATTTCGAGCACGAATCTGGTAACGTAAAGCATTGATCAAATGGTGTATGGGAAGCGATGACAATTTGAGAACTCATTTTCTCCCTTAACTATCATCAGCAATCAGCGAGTGATTAAACGGCAAAACTATCAACAACTATCATTGACGATCATTGATAATTCGAACATGCTCAAAGTTGATGATAATTCATTATGGTCGATGATAGCGCATGTTAACAGGTGGTCGAAAGGAAGAGTTTCAACTATCATTGGCTATCGTGTTCCCTTTTCGTTGAAATTTCAGATTTAACTATATTCTGTCCATCCCCTCAAATATACGACACGAGTATACTATGGAAAAATTTTTGTAATTTTCACCTACTTCCTGTTCGAATATTGGCCCTGAATTAAGTATTTAAAATGTGCATAAAAAATTAGTCAGAAAAGTAGTTTTTTGCGCTCATATGTCAGGCGCAATAAGCTTAGCAAAAGTTTTTGAATCGTTTTATCAAATCCTCGGATCTTAATGAGTTAATGTAACAAAATATTTTATTGATAACCAAAACTCCCACAATTTTGTAAATAATAATAGTTACGTCGCGAATTGATTCGCTTCAATGGTCACGGACAATGGCTTGAAGTTAAATCGAGGTTGGCCATACAAGAAAAAACAGTGAATACGTTACAACTCTTTGTCAACCTCGATTTGGAGCCATTGAATAAAACGGCGCTAAATTACAAATTTCAGAAATTAAAGCTTAGTTAACGATGGTTTGAAAAAGGTATAGTCATCTTAGGTTCAATCAAATTTTTACCAAGTCCCAAGTGGTAAGACTTTTACCAAGTCTCTTAATCTTACCACTAAAGAGTTTGCAACATTTAAGGACCTTCACTGGCCGACGATAGCGAATTAACCAAAATTATCAGAAATTAAAAGAAATCACGGATCACTGACGTCGTACTAAGTAATCGACGTTTGTCTTTTGATTTCTTAAAAGCTTGGAGGTTTTTAACGGGATTGCGTCCGAAGATTCGACGTCAAATCCAACTAGCAGCGTTCACCACTCCCCGAGTTAACGTCATCCTGAACTCTGCACCGCTGACACCGGTAAACAAAATGCATTTAGTCTGCGGCCTCAGAGCAAACCCAACATGTTTAACTGTGTATTTACTTAAGAATATTTACAGAGGATAAACATATCAGTATACACAATACTGCTCTCAATATGTGTCCTCTCTCATTTAATAAAATACTATAATACAAAAAACATTATTTAGGAAGTAATAAAATTATACATAATATAACTAAGCTAAAACTATTAAAAACATTGATCACAAGGTATATTTGCAAGAAAAATCAAATATAAAACGAGTCCAGTGACTTCTTAAAAACTTTGAAATCCCCTTCAGCTCTCATTCTGATCGGTAAATCATTATATATCTTTGCGGCAGTATACCTAAAAGATTGTCTAGCATATTCCAATTTAACTTTAGGTAATTTAACTAACATAGAGTTACTCCTAGTACATTGATTGTGGTTATTTGTCTCGAATAACCATGAAAATTACAGCATACTTCATTGTTCAAACACTTTCTTACAGTTAGGCATGCCTTCTTTTGTATAAGTTTTTCCAACCGAGGAATATGTTTTTCACCTCCAACTATTTCTTTAACTCGATTTTCTATAGATCTAAGTTTAGCAAGTTGAGTCCTTGTCAACCTTGGTTTAATTGACGTACTGTAAATTATTAGTGGGAGAATCATCATATCGTAAATTTTAAAGGCCGCATCAGATGTTTCATATTCACGCAATTTGGATAGCAGCTTCACTCGATTACTGGCTTTCTTGTACGCGATATTAAAATTTTCACTAAGGACTAGACAGGCATCTAATGTATATCCAAGATACTTGTATGACGTAGAATGTTCAACACTGCCAAGTAATCCTAGCTGCTCGACTAACGTTTTTCGTTAAGTACAGCCCAATAGGTCTACATGTTTTTTTGCGGAACCTTTCAGAAATTCCGCCACTCCAGTTCTTCAACGTTTACATTAGGGGACTGTCAATCGAAATTGTTCAGGCAACTTTTCCAATACGGTCGGAACATGTTTTAAGTGCCTAAGTCAACGTGCAAATGCTCATCCTAACGTCTTGTGTGGAACCTGGATAGCGTGAAGAATACTCCAACGACCGCAAATTATTCGGTTCTTTTATTATGGATGAGAAATGTTATTTTATAGCCTTAGTCAAACGTTGCTTGATAGCCAACCTGTTTGTTCACTATTGTTGCGAAGTTCAGACACGCCAATTCGAGTTTGTCAACTTTTGTTTGTCGTGTCGAGGCGCCTTAACGTTTGACTCCGACGTACGGCATTTGCTCGAAACTGACGGCCTTTTTAACTTTATATTCCAAACACTCTACGTTCAATTACACAAAAATGTGTCTTCCGGGGGATAATCTCTCGTTCATGCACTCTCTCCGTGCTTAAACGCAGTCTCACAGCATTTTAAGTGCATGAATCAGAACGCTTTATTTCAGTCTGTTTACCGTAAAATTTTTCTGTATCACTGTTCCGATTAACTATCCCATGCAATTCAGTCTTGACTTTAAATACGTTATGCATTTTATCCATACCCGTGACATACTTGCACAAAAATCTCATTTCCCTTGAAACTCTTCTGTCGCCGAAGAGTTGTTTCCCACATTGTACAAAAATATTTAAATGTTTTTTATAAATTAATTTAGAATTTCATGTGCGATGTTTTCAACAAATTAATATCTACTTGGCGTATTTGTTTGACTTGTTTTGAAAGATGATATTTCTCATGTAGCGTCGTTGATGACAAAAACCTTGTGTGACGTCTCTTCGTCTTCGTTTTCCAGTTTTCCATGTATTACACCTCGAGAGTTTTCCAAATTATCGGATTCACTACATATTTGCTCAGATCGTGGGCTCGAGGAAATGTCACCGGCGTCAAATTTCTTGGCATCTTCCTGATCGGATTTTTGAGAAACATAGTAATTGTCCGTATTGTTGTCGTTTGATTCTACTAAAATATAATCGTTGTCTTGACGTTTGAAATGTCCATAATCTGCTAGCAAAGGCACCGGCAGAGATTCCGGTAACTCGCTCTTCGATGAATCATCAGAGGAGTTAAACTGAGGGGTAATGGACGAAATTACAGAGTCGATATGACTAAATTCCGAATCCTGCTCCACGGTTGATGTTTGGAACGATAAAGATCCTTTTAAAATATCACGCACCTGCAGGGAGAAAAAAATTACGAAAAAGTTGACACTTCGTCACTTGCTCTGTTAATTTACACAGGTATAGGTAGCTGAGGGTAGAGGGGACACGCCAATCATAATTGTCTTACAGCTGTCATTTTATAGTGTACTACAGAATAGCACGTCATCACAGAAATAAATAAATGGAATGGAAGTAAATGTTGATAACTAATGATCAGGGGTACGACCTTTTCCGCCGTACCCACTAGAAAACCAAGCCTTGCCTTTAAATGACCACCCGATGATCAGTTAGGTGCCACCCGATAATTCGTTGCTTCCTAAGCCACTAATTACGGTCTTCTGTGTACACGCTAGACAGTAGCTGCCTAAACTACGTGATCCCTATAAACACCATTGCCAAGCGATATGATTTTCGTTTACCAATTTAAATAACCGTGGTGGTTCACACGAAGTGGAAAGTAGGAAGTGACTCGCACGAAATTTTAAAACAAAGTTGCTTTCAGCCTACTGTTTACTACAGAAGATTTCGAGTACGACTGAACTTCACGAACACTTAAAGAATGGAGAAGAAACGAAAATATCGTGTCAATGGTTAAACAAAGTTAACTTCACCATCAATAGAAGTAGTCTCAAACAAATAAAGTTGTTTCGTTCTTTTCAACTGTTTGTTTGATTCTTTCATAAAGAAAAACGGATATAACGAACGTTTTCCCCTCGTATCTTACGGTAAATTGCAAAAGAGATTTCACTTTATCTGTACAAATAAATATTTAAATAGCTCACGATAGAACGGATATTCAGTAACGGCTTGTGATATATTTCTCAATAGAAGACATTCCAGTCTCCATTCTGAATTTGACCAACATTCAAAGTTGTTTTGAAAAGTTGAATACCATATTTCCAACACCATTTCCAATTTCTGAAACACTACGTATGCATTTATTAAAAAAGCTTTAATCGCGTCTTTACATATAAAGCCGCCGTTTTCCCCTATTTTCGCTTATACAGAGAAAGTTTAAATATGTTTGTCATAACACTGAGTCAAAATGACAGAACAAGGGACAAAACAAGGGACCAAAGAGACCCACCGTCCCAGCTTCTCTTCCTCTCAGGGTGGAACGGGTTCACCCGCGCAGGGCTCTTAGATTTTGGTGTGTAAGTCAACAAAACTGACGTTTCGAGCGAAGGCTTTTCGTCGGAGTTGACGTTTCTGTCCAACGAATGGCCTTCGCTTAATACGTCGGTTCCACCAAGTAATATTTTCGGCAGTTTTCAGACTCTTTTAGTTTTACACACGTCATTCAGCACTCTCTATACGCAGCACTCTGCTTTCATATAATTTTTTGGATGTTTCCTAGATTCTGAATCTGTTACTTGTCTGTTATGTTATTGCAAGAATCTTGCTGCCTTTTATGTGGGAGACGTCTTTCTGTTTTTTTATGGAGATATTACGAAGAATCACATACTAAGAAGATTGACGCAAGAGATCTGGCTAATATTCGGGAGCTAAAGAATTAACACGAAATAACAACTGATCCGATCCTTTTCTGCTGTAAATTCTTAAATTCTCTGCAATAAAAGAAAGGTTACAGGCAGCGCATGGAGTTTACAGGCATAACATAGTGTAGGACTATATTACACAACAGGCATTGGTGGTCTCACCTGTTTTAGTCCAGCGATAGAAAGATAAACGACATCCATGTTTGGGTCAGCCCTTGTCACTTGCTCTTGAAGAACATCTATATGAAAAGGAGATAAAAATTACTTTAATTCATTGAACAACGTACGTGGGACGCATGTATACGTATGGCACATTGCCATGCTCATTTAAAACTTTCAGGAGTTGTGCTGGCAGCGGTAATCTAGCTTTAGCATAAGAAAGATTTAAAACAGCAAAGAAAAGGTTCCATAACGGAAGCGACAAAACAGTTGCCGCAACAGGAACAAACACACTCGAAGAGTAACATGAAATTTCAAAATCTTATTACCAAAGATAGGTGCTGCTTTCACCGTAGTATCAGCATCGGTTTTTTTTTGGTTAAATTCAAAAATTGGCATACAATTGATACAAAATTTGGTTTGGTACAGCAGGCTAATAGTAAAATATGATTCAGCCAACTTAAAAAAGCAGAATATTCTGGCTGGACAACACCCCCTGATCAATACCGGTTATGTCCGCCCCTGCATAAGACATGATTCCATATGGCGGCTGATCTCGGCTAAGAACAAACAAAACAAAGGTATGAAGTCACTTGTCTTCCCAAAGTGGTTAAGAAAGGAAATACAGGTTTCGGTAAAACTGAAAACCAAAACATTTTTCGCGGATGCTGTTCAAACTGTTTAATCAAGTCCAGTGGATGAGGTTAGAAAGTACCGTTCTTCTCTTTAAACTACAATAATAGAAATTTAGATTTTCAGTCACAAGTAATACGTTGCTCGTAAGAAAATTCTGACAGGCAAAATGGAGAACAGCAGAAGCAGATCTAAATGTCTGCATTAAAAGTTCTAAATTAGAATATAGATCTGCTAATGCTATTCTTCCTTTGGACCTGGGAATGAATTTTCGCAAGACATATTACCCAGTTTCTATGTGTTGGTGAAATATTAAAGTTGAACACGAACTTAGTTCATGTGGGAGCTTGGTAAAAATCAGACGACTAGCGGACGTTCGTCAACTCGTTCTCTCAGAAAAACGATTTCTGAGCCCTAGACGGGAATCGAAGCGGTAAGACGCTCTAACCATTGAGCTACCACGACTCAGATGGTGAGCTAGGGTGCAGGTTCGTCATATGTACTGCCT
>JBAHVQ010219556.1:0-11216 GCA_036872915.1 Nanipora kamurai
TTGAATGCCTGAGCACTATGCTAAACCCACAGGTGCATAAACTTCTGCTTCTGGAATTTAAAATAACTAAGCGAAAATGTTTTAAACTGCTTAAATGTAAATACAATTTTATTAAATTCCCAGGTGTCTAATCACGCGCGTTTAAGAGCTGTTTAAGAACAATGAGATAACTTCTATAGTGTCACTTTGTTGGGGGACATCCTGTATTTACAAGAAAAGGCCAAAAAACACCTACTTAACAGAGTAATACTTGTAATTTCCAGTAAACCTCCACAATCATGAACTAAATTCGTTATTTATCTCGACCTCGAGGAATAAATAGCTTAGTTCCCGTGGTCGAAGTAAATAACTCATATATGAATAACTAAAATGTCGTGTTTGTGGAAGTTGGTCGTCCAAGTTAGTGTAGTCTTGAGAAAGACTGCTGGTGGAACTGACTGACGTTTCGACGGCCTTAGCAGAATAAATTCTTTTGCTCTTCTTTTGATTCTGAAGATAATCGCTGCTCCGACGAAACGACAGTCACTTACACGAATGAGCAACTTCCACAAACATGTCACGATTCTCCCACGTTCAAACCATTTACTTTAACTAAAATGTCGTAGGACATTAGGTGAAATTAAGTCATTTACCATGGCTCAAATCATCCATTATTTCATCGAAGCCGTTGCGGCTGATGTTGAGAGAACCAAAGAAGTCTAGTCGCTTAGTTATGTTCAGCAAGATTTCTGTCGGTTAATCCTAGCTGAGAGCGACGAAATTTCCTATACAATTATTTAAGATTTTAAAATGGCTGTACATTAACTACGAATAACCGCTGAAGTTATTAGAGTACATAACAAACCGTGGCAGTATGTTTACAAGAAGCTAGCTGTAGGACATATCTTTGCTACGCAATCAACTTCGCGAATCGGATGTCACTAGAGGACTCCAATTGGTTTGCTCACTGAAAGTACGAAAAGGCGAGATGTTGCGCTCTGATAAGGGAAGTTTGTACTCATCTTCCTCTATCATTTGCCCTTTTCTAACAAAATTAGAAAAAATACCAAATGATTCTGAACATGTCAAGCCTGTCCAAGTAATCGTCCGAATGTAAACATCGAAACTTGCAGCTCTTAACTATACACTTCTTGATTAAACTCCATACATTGGACATTGAAACAGTCTGACGTTAACTAGAGTAAAATAATCAAAATCCCCGGTGGCTAACCCATTTCACAGTATTATATATCTGTTTGATGCGTTAAATCCTCTGGCGTTAGCTGTAAGGAAAGGGTTAGGAGACTGCTTTCGTTCACTAAATATTTTAAAAATCGTCCAACATACTGGTGACAGATTCGTGAAGGATATATATGTTTGACACAATTTCAAGATAGGGGAACCAGCATATTTCTTAAGCTTACACCCTTTCGAATCTCTCATTGAAAGTTTCATTCAAAAGCTCGATAGCAATACCTATAATTCTCTTTAGATCGGTGTTTGAAATAACATTGCAATGATACCTAGCAATACAGACTCTAATTTTAGCGTGTCAATAGAGCTTTTCATAACTAAATCTACTATCCAAAGCCTCTACTTCATTCTTTTGAATACCCTTGAAATAAGAGGAAAGCTATTAAGAACAACGACAATCCAGAGCGTATGCAGAAGCGTGCTGCAAGAATTATCTGCAAATTGGATTTTAGTGAATTTGCTATTCAGCAACTGAACTTGGAACATCTGAAAGACCGTAGAAATAGCCATGTTTTAAGATTAGTAAAACAGTGTCTGCCTAAGAAAGTGCCACAGTTTTTAACAAGCTATTTTTATTATAATCGTGACGTTATGTCCAGAACCACCCGCAGAAGTGACTTTTTACATTTGCCTTCTGTGAGACTAGAAGCTGCTACGAAATCGTTTTATTATAACGGTTGCCTAGTTCATAATAATTCAGTAGGCTCTTAATATTCTTATTTTCATTTACTTCTAGTAATCATTCTCTAGTAATCTTTTTATCCTGTATATAGTCATTAGATTAATAGTTAGAACATCAATGAATTCATTGTTTGTCAGGGCTCCTATTGATAACAGCAATTTTGTTTTGCTGACAGGACTATACCCTGACTGAAATCAACAAAGGTGTCTATCTACCTACCTACCTACCTACCTACCTACCTACCCACCTACCTACCTACCTACCTACCTACCTACCTACATACCTACCTACCTACCTACCTACCTACCTACCTACCTACGGTAGCTGATGATGGCATCTCAACTAAAGCTCTTCAGGAGCCGCTAACCCTATTCCTCGTGCGTTCTCATAATTCCTTAAAGAACCCTCCAGTCTCCTCGTTGCCAAACTCGAACACTAACGTAAACACTTCCTTGATTCAGTTCCGATTTCGGTACCCTAAACGATGACATCAGATGGGTATACGTCACTAACAAAAATACGCCACGTAATTAGGCCAATGAGGTGTAGTCCAAATCTACAGGTATATATTATGTTGTCTTAACTTATAAACTGGTTAAAAGATATGTGGGCAAATTGACAGAGCGCTTGCGCGTAGTCATCCTTCGACATATGCATCTTATATACGATGAACCAAGACAGAATAGCCCGTACAGGACGAAATAATAGGTTTTCAGCTCTTATATTCTAGTTTGCAACAATGCAAAGTTATTGCAAAGACTTTGTTTGCGACATTTGCACCTAATGTAAAGCTGTAAATGCCGTATTTATGAAACATTTGCACGTACAGCAACGTTTCAAATGCCGTGATTGCATCAAATTTGGTACGTAGCAAAACCTGTGCAAATTCGTTTATCAAGTTTGCAGCGTCGGAAACTCGTTTGTAAATGTGCTTCAAACCCGTGGTGATGCAAATCTGAGATTTCAACCATGGCAAAGTAAATGTAAATTAAACTTAGAGTAAATTTGCCACGAAATTTGCAGCATGTCAAATTTGTGCAAACCTGTTTTTTTATGCTCTGAGCTGGTGCTCTATCTCTTTGTATTAATTCATGACTTGAAGAACATCGAACTGTTTCCAAGCAGATAAGTTATCAGCTCGATATGTAAGCATCTCTTAGGAAATTAAGATTGACAGCTTTTGCTGAACTATTCGTTATTAAGCCTTGGAGTTATCTGTAGTTCCTGTGATTATCAATTATTAAATATTAATTAAGTATTGCTAATTTAATACTCTAGAAACTACTTACGACCCTGATGATCCACGTTCTTTTAAAACCATATTCCTAAGTTGTAATAACGCTCGCAGTCTCACTCCCAGCATTACTTGCTGCTTTTAGTATTCATTTCATTAATGTACACATATTATTAATATTTTTAATTATAATATTTTTGGGCTCCAGGTATTTGGCTTTGCGCTGTTACAGTTACTGTAAAATTGTTTTTTCTGTGCAAGTTATTTTAATACTACGTACTCATTAAGTTAACCTATGGAAAAGTTACTGAAATAATAAAATAAAATAAACGTAAGCATAGCATAAAAGCAGAACAAAGGAATGAAGCCAAACCTGCGGCATAAGGATTTTCTTAATTCTACCCAAACTGAACTTTTTTGGGCACCAAAATGACAGCTTCTTTAGGCTTTCCTCTGTAAATTTTTTTTCTTATTTTAGCTACACTAATGAAATTTAGTTTGAATAACATTGGACAAAGAGCTACCAATTAATATGTAAATTAACAGTTAGTTGATGCTGATGTCACGGTGATGTCGTTCGATTCATTTGTATGGCCATATTGTTATATATATAAACTTTTCTATAAATGATTCCAATTATTTTATGTAACAAATATTAACATGCTTTTCAGGAAAAAATTGTGATATCTTTTTATACTCAATATTTGTTTGTTGATGTTCAAAATGTGTTTACCATGGCAACAGATTAATATCTACGTGACCAAATTATATACCGAAATGATCGGCATAAAATGTGAGGAAAATTAACCAAGTTGAATGTTTTTACCTTCATTATTTGCAGAGAAACATCTAAAAAACTGAAATGGGGGATTATGCTCCTCCCCCGCCAGAGTAGGTTTTGGAGTTAGAATAAGATCATGGTCCAAGGATAAGCTAAAAGCTGAACAAAAGATGAAACAGTGATACAAAATTATTGTGGTTTTGTCTTGGAAAGCTTTAAAGGAGATGTCATACTTTGCTTCTGTACCTTTCTTCTCCTTATGTCACTCCAGATTTAAGAATTGGGGTTTAAAAAGAGCTTGAGACTGACTCCTGGCCAAAAAATTAATTACTTAAGCCATATTCATGAAACATGAATCTTCAAAACAGGAACGAAAAAAACTTTTTCTGGATTATTAAAAGTGGGCACATAATCCTGTATGAAAATAAGTGAAAACCGGGGATTATACACCTGTCTTGTTTTTAATAAACCAACCTTGCGAATTTTTCGACTATCTGAATCAGGTGCCGTTTGCGCTAGAGTAATAGTCAATTCATTATTTAGAATCTGCTTTTGGACTGCGACATGAGACATGACATGTGACAAAGTTATTGTTTAAGTTTTTCCCGTCCAGATGTCTACGTTTACCGAGTAAATTCGTCTTAAACTAGCTAAACTAAAATTATAAGAAAAGCAAAAGGGTTAAGAAATTGCCGAACCATTAGAGGAGAAAAATTAACGTTTCGAACGAAGGCCCGTCGTTTTCCAAGGCTTTTGATTTTCTACAAGATATTCAAGACTGCCGACGTGGCACTCTACTTTTATATCATTGTTTCGTCTTATAAGAATCTCCTCCAGGCGGGCGAGAGTTAGAAAACAAATTATAGAGAATGGACATTAGACCATGATGAAACTGATCAAAATTTACGTCCAAGCATTACCTGAACCATCTCGGATGGTATTTTACAATTTGGAAATTTTTTATGGAAAATATCCATTCTTTGGATCAGTTTCTGAAGTATATCTCACGGAAATAAGAACATTGAATCCAAGCATTTTCAAGCAAAGTTTGGACATCTAAACGTTTATCCAGTTTAAATTTAGGCCATTGTCAAGTCTCTTGAATAAATTATAATTTTTGCGTAAACGATAATTTTCACATTGAAATCCCTGGTCTCTAGGTTCTTAACTGTTTATATTGTTCAATTTGCGCTAATTTAAGATATGATAGTGATGTGGGATTCTCCACTCGAGTAAAGAACAAGGATATTAGCGATACTTTAGGTAAAAAAGCAAATACTAGACGAGTAAAGAAAAAACTGTACCTGACCGCAGCTGGGATTTGAATCCACAGCCTCGGGTTTACGGCCTGCTCCCAGCTTGTACTTTTACCGCAGAAGGTAGAGCATTGAACTAGTAAACCGAAGGTCACGGGTTTGAATCCCAGTCGTAGAGTTTCTTTACTCGTCGGGTACGGGTTGGTGCAGTTAGAGCAGAACTAATATATTCTTTTAGTTCAAGACTTTGGAAGAAATTCGAACTGTTCTTTTTAGATTGATTTTATCAAATCAAATATATATATATAAAATTGCTGGATCATTTTTATAGGCAAATCTCACCTTTAGAGACAAGCGCTTCCCTAACCTAGACCTCAAACAGGTCTAGGTTACGTTTCACTGCAATCTATAATTTAGTGTACTAGATAACAATGTAGTCACCGACATATTGTGCTGCTTTTTACGCTAAGTATTTTAGCTCTCAAATTATCTCTTTCTTTTTGATTTCTACAAAAGTTTATGCGTCAGATACGTTGACAAGATTTTTACGTCTAGATAGCGTATTCAACAAAGCGAATAAACGTTTTTTAGTCTGATAAAAAAGAAACTGTATTTGGGACTTGTAAAAACCTAATGCACGTATGAGCTTCATAATTTATTTAACATGCTTTAGGAATATCAGCGCTGCCGAAAAGTAACGTCGACTTAATCGATTTTAAGAACTATAATTACTTAAATTTACAAAACGGTGTATGTTTTTGTGTCCTATTCTCTGTTTAAAATTGACGTTAAAGGTTGTCCACGTCTTAATGATTGTACGATAAGCAAAATATCCGCGTTACTTTGGTAGACAGAGGCGAACGTAAGAATAGAAAATGGTCATGCTATTAATGTGTAATTAACTACGATATTCATACATCAAAAGCAAACAGTTTGCTTGGACGACAAATACGTGATATCATTTTAAATGTCATTAGCATGACCTATTTCCAACCTAGTTTGAAATTTAACGGTCTTTGAGTTTTGGAACCCTTTTTAAAGTGCCACTTACCCCAAACATTTTATTCTTATTTTATGAGTTCTAGTTGGGTAGATTAGCTCAGTAAAAGTATTTTAGTATTGGACTTTTCTTCTATTTCCTATGCGCTGTCAAAGTTGGAAAAATTGGAATCTGCATGTCCCATGAGGGGTAGTAAGAAATATGGAACTGTTCCTCATATGACGTAATACAACCAACTCTTTTTCGTAAGTCTTTATGAAACTAATGGTACAATTATTAAGAGAAAACTTAAAAAGAAATGCGCAGTAAATGTATTGATGCTGGATGTAACAATATGTTAAACCTAAACGAACGGTTTCATGCAAATTTTCACAGAAAATTTCCTTGTGTTAACTCACTTATTAAAATTACACTACTGCGGGATGTCCAGGATACAGGAAATACAGGATGTGCGGCCCAAAACAATCCGTTGCCCAAATTGATCAAACTTAAACACATAGAATTGGATGGATGTGCAAGATTCCATATAATTTTCACATGATGTAAAGTAAGAGCAGGGTTTGTAAAGAAAGAAGAGCAGTGAACCAAAAAGCGCATTCATTTTAAGTGTTGTCCAGTATTTTTGGCCACGATTGTATATCGAGCAACTAAAACACTTGAAACATTAAAAGTCACGAGCTACGCCCTCCGACTTTCATTTTTGCTCGTGTTTGGAACACTTGTTGTAACACTTAAACTCGTATTTGAACTGTTACTTCAAAATGAACACGTTAAACATCGTCTTCAGCTCTTTCCACGAGCTTGAAATTGCAATATGGAGAGAATAAGAATGAATCAGACTGATTAGTTTATGTTTTCAATGACTATTGGTCATTTAGACTCGATCTGACTAAATGGAGTTTACATTTGGAGAAGATATAGTAACAATGATGGAAACACTGGCTTCCGCTTAGGAATTGCCTGTGATGAACCTGCGCCTTAGTTCATCCACTGGATCTTGGCAGCTCAATCGTTAGAGCGTCTCACCGGTCATCAGAAGGGGCTCGATTCCCGTCTAGGGCTCAAAAATCGTTTCTCTGAGGTGATGAACTTGATGAACGTTCGCTGATCGTCTGATATATACCAAGCTCTCACATGAACCAATATTTGTGTTCAGTATTCAGAAATTTTCGATTGTTGGAATATGTTATTCATTTATTGTAATTGAGATTACCACCATTGTGAATACAGAAATCGTAACCATTCGTTACAGCAAGGGCCTTTGTAGTTCAGTTTCTGAGCACTGCATTGGATTTCCAAGGTCACGGGGACAGTGTCCAGCCAGAGATCCAAGAGTTTCGCATTGCTACGTTTCGATTGCATGCGTATTACCGTTACTAATTATTCATGAATTTAATAAGTAGTTGTACTTCCGGAAGTATATTACATCGACGTAGTTTTTCAGCAGGACAGTCGTGTTAGTCCGATGTATAAATAAATTATGATGCCCTTTATCTAGTCTCTAATACAGTTTTTCCATTATTTAACCAGAGACAGTCAATCCGCATTGTTCAATACGCTATCCTAACGTTACAATTCCGCGAACACATCTGGCGAATAGTTTCGCCGACTTAAAAAGGAAGAGGCTATTTGACGCTGAAAATACTGTAAGTAAAAAACAGCACAATACATCAGTAAGTATCTGGTAGACTATATATACTGCAGTAAAATACATGCTAAACCAGAACTACTTGATAAAAAAACGAACTCAAAGGCGATACTTGCCTATAAACACGACTAAGTAATTTTATACTTGATTTGATAAAATCGATCCAGAAATCTTAAACAGACTAGATCATAGTTTATGTCCAACATCTTGAAAGAAAAGAATGTTAGCGTTACTCCCGTCCGTTATACCGGACGAGCATAAGGGTGCGACCTTCGGTTTACTGGCGCACAAATATTCATTATTGTGTTACTCGTATTACTTTAGCGCTAAAATATTCATTATTGTGTTACTCGTATTACTTTAGCGCTAAAATATTCATTATTGTGTTACTCGTATTACTTTAGCGCTCAAATATTCATTATTGTGTTGCTCGTGTTACTTTAGCGCTAAAATATTCATTATTATAATTACAACTTTTAGTTTTTCTCCCTTCAGTTACAGGATATTACAAACCAAACAAAACTATTTAAAATACTCCTCTTTTTATGGGGTCACTGCTACCTGGAAAGCCTTAGCTGAACATATTAAATATGCATCGATCTAGTTTAAAAAAATTTAAAATACTACTTCAAGCTACTATTTGCAGAAACTATCGTCTTATAGTCTTCATTGTAAAAGATTTACGTTGCTAACTTAGCTGAATTAACCAACTCTTGTGCTAAGTATTACAGTTTAATTCTTTTCTTTAGTGTTGAACTTGTTTTAAATTTTTAACTTTAAATTAAAAAGACTTGGAGGTTTGATGTCAATTGGGACTACGTCATGTTACTCCCGTTATCACCATTTTTTATTGTAACTAGAAGTTGACAACAAATTCAATAAATTCTAACTGAATTCAAATTTAATTGCTAGTTCGATGCTCTGTCATCTGCAGTACAATAACAAGCCGGGAACAGACCATGCGATCTCTGGTTTTAATCCCAGCCGCGGTCAAGCAAAGTTTTTTCTAGTTGTCCGCGATAGGTTCATTCACTCCTAATATCCTTCTACATCCCTCGACTTCATAACTCCACATCACTTGAATTAGAGGGAAATCGGAGCGTATAAAGTTATACTGTTAAGATCCCCGAGGCCAGGTGCTTCAATGTGAAAGTAATTATTTACACAAAAATAACTCATTGAAGAGACTTGACAATGACTTAACTATCAACTGAATAAAATTGTTTAGACCTACGTCCAATATTGCTTGAAAGTACTTGGATTTCATACATTGTTCATTATTTCAATGCGATATACTTTTGAAGTTGATCTAAAAGATGGTGATCTCCCATAAAGAATTTCGTTAAAATCTAATCCAAGCTGTTTCAGTAAACGCTTGGACTTATAATAATTAACCCATAATAATAATTAACTATTTAGTACAATTAACTAATTAGTTAACAATAGTTAAATCCCTAATAAGTCCCTAAGCAATTGTCTACAGACACGTCCATTAATATAAACTACTCCGAGGTCAAAAACCGACCACAACGCGCTGACGGTTGGACTAGAGATGTCCTACATATGCACGAAAGGGGAACAACTCCAACAATTGTACAAAAAATAGCTGAAAAGTTCTTTGGTTAATTGCAAAATAAAACTCAGATCAAAAATGGCCAATCACCCAGCATAATGCCTTGAGAAGTGTATCCCATAGCTACTGCACATACTAAATGCTGAACACTAAACTTGCTCGTGTGGAAGATACTGTATAATAAATATATCAAACGTTGTGTTGGAATTTAACTTTACAGCCGATTGTAGAGGCCCTTTTATAGGTGAAGAATAGAGAACACTACAAAAAGGTATCAATTTACATGCCGTCTGTGATAAAAAGTGGTAGTTTACCATCACTCTTACTAGTGCCTTGAAGTAAATGAATGTAACAATTAAGCCAAACAACAACAATCGTATTCTTTTCACCTTCGTCGTTCTGTATAAAACACTAGTCAGACCATTCCCACGTCTCCAAGTCGACGTCAACTCGCGACGTGACAAAAGGTGCAACTTAAGATTGAATTTAAACATGGACTACAGTCGTTTATGGAGAACTGAAGCGTTTCAGAAGTTATTATAAATAAGCCCCATGTATCAGTCAATATGTTCAATTAACCATGGTTTCCTTAAAGATAAAGACATCATCAGATAAATGTGTAAATATTTTCTTTTTTTGTTAACTAATTTTGGTTTTTGTTGTTAATTATTTCATTTACAAGCATTGATTATTAAAGTAATAGCAAATTTAAAAGGGAATTGTAGAATGTGTATTTGAGTTTTGAAGTAATAGGAAATTTAAAAGGGAATTGTAGAACGTGTATTTGAGTTATTAACTTTAAACTACACTTAACTCTGCTTAAATTTAGTTAAATATATCCTTACGATACGTTTAAGCTACATTTATTCACGCTTAAATTTCCTATTTCGTGCTATTACGTTACTGAGAGTGATCATGTCACAAAAAGCCCGAAAGATTAGGCTTCATAGAAACTAACAAATATCATTTGCTCTAAAAATAGGCATTGACTTCGTGAAACAGAAGAACATTTCTCAAAGTTATCTTACTCATATCCTAATTTAATATCTTGAGGTATAACAAGTAATGGCTGAATTAAATGAAGATCCCGAGAAAATTTACCTGTCTATAGTTGACACTCCTCTGACTCCATCACTACCAAGTCAAACTCTCCCTCCAAGACCAGACGATCAAAAAAAACGTAGCCATATACTTCTTGCTGTGTCATCTACAGTTGCCGGGATCTTGCTCGTGTTCTGCATTGTATTCGTGACACTGTATATCACTGGGAAATTCAAAATGCAACAAAGAAACGAAATGCAAAACTGCAGGTAAGCTAATAAGCACTATGATTATAAATAGCCTACTCCAATTTAACCAATATACCCATTACCTATTTTTCTGCATACATATCCAAGTTTTCTGCTTCAAAATCTTTTGAATGTGACAGTTTCCGAGTAATTTTTCGATGTGAAGTATTTAATGCTGAACACAAATTTTGGTTCATATGGGAGCTTGGTAAATATCAGACGACTAGTGGACGTTCGTCAAGCCCGTTATCTCAGAAAAACGATTTCTGAGCCCTAGATGGAAATCGAACCCGCAACCTTCTGATGACCGGTGAGATGCTATAACCATTGAGCCACCACGACTCAGCTGGTGAGCTTGGGTGAAGGTTCGATTCCCGTCTAGGGCTCAGAAATCGTTTTTCTGAGAGAAAGAGCTTGACGAACGTTTACTAGTTATACTATCCATAGTTTGTGGTACACCACGTATTATTTTACTGCTAAGCTTTCGACCTGTTGACTCAGGACTTCATCAGAGCAATTG
>JBAHVQ010219566.1:0-11215 GCA_036872915.1 Nanipora kamurai
CGGGAAGCCGGTCCGCCGCTCTACCTGTTGAGCTATCGAGTCTACAGGGATTGGAGGCGAGTTATTATCCAATTTAGTGCACGAGAAATTCTCGCGACAACTTAACGCTATCCAAAGTTCAAATCCCGCTCGAGTCAACTTTTTCAGTTGACTTCAGCAGTGTAGGTTTAATGTGAATTTATCATTTCGCAATAACTTTAATCTGTGTAATTTCTCCTATTTTACAATTATACAATACATGTATTTTCCTTTTTCTGGCATTTCTACGATTTTGTAATTATAATATATATAAAATCTGTGTATTTAAGTTCTTATTGCGTGTCTTCTAATTTCGTATCCATTTATTCATTTATCTATCTATCCATTCAATTATCTTTCCATCTGTCCATCCATCTATCCATCCATCCATACATCCATCCACCCATCCATCAATCCAATCCACCCGTCAATCCTTCCAACCAATAATCAATCTGAGTAAAATTAATCAGTGAGAACTCAAGCAGCAAAACGATCGTTGGTTGGGCAGCGTTGTGGTAAATTAGTAAGCATTTTAACAGTAAATGAGACTAGACTAGTCGCAGGTCCCTCTTGTCAATCAATTTTACGTCAATTTGATTTCCTGGATTAACATTATGATTAATATCAGTTTATGTGAAATCCCATGGCCGTAGCGCCGTATTTGTTGGTTCTCTATCATATGTCACATACTCAAGTTTGGACTATTTGTGGACATCCTGTACATTGTTTCCTGTTTCTTCTCTTGAACGGCCCATCTGCCCATTTTACTTCTTTTCTCTTGTTCAATTGACTTCAGCCGCGTATCCACCATATTTACCACTTCCATACTAGAGTCGACCAGGTTTAGCAGCCCTAATATTTTTTTTAAATCGACAGGATCTTCATGAGATAAACGCTCTTGTGGAAAAAAGTCTTCCGAATACCAAGTCTTTTAAAAAGAAAAGGGAGAAATGAAATTAAAGAGAAGACAAGACAAGGAAAGAATAGAAAAAAAGTAAAAGAATGAGGAGGAAAGAGTAAGAAAGTAAAAAAGAACGAAAGGAAAAGTACTGACAAGATATCAAATGATATAGAAACAAAGGAACGTTTTAGCCAATCATACAATTAGCAAGATTAATGTTGGAATTTTTTAATTCCAATTTACAATAAAAGTAGATAATTATATACCATAAATCCAATTTTAGTGCACATTCTGTGCGTAATACATGCTCTCCAATGCAAACATGACAAAATATAGACAGTGGATCTATTGATTATTCCTCAGTCTTCTTAATTGTCCTTACTTTGCACCTTCAGGAGATTAGCAGGATGTCTAGGAGTCAATTAGTGTAGTATCCAGAAACACTACATTTGATTCATATGGTTGAAATACAAATGTGGCACGTTATCTCTGTTATCTAGATTACTTTGCGTATAATAACATAATAATATAAAAACATGAAAGCATGACCTTATACACACTGATATAAACTGACTTCTTATATTCACAAAAAAATAGGCACGGCAACAGCAGAATTAACAGAATTTTTAAAACTTTATGTAGTGTACGTTGTGCCACTGAAAGGTATACATCTTGCCATGGTTAATGTAAAAACAAACTTAATTATTGCATTGCAATAACGCATTTTTTTACCTTTTTACTGTTTGTGACCATTCCTTCAATCATTTCCTTGAAGAGATTCTCTTCATACTCTGTCTACCCGGAGCAATTTGTTTAGCGTTAGACCAATTTCAATTAGGAGACATAATATACAAGAGTAAATTATATATCAAAACAAATTTATAATGATCAGAAGTGCTAACCCATTTAATATGACATATTGTTTATATACTTGTTCCCAAGGTTACCATAAAAATGTTAAGGTAAGTGCAGCAATACGTTGATTCAATCACGAAGCCAGCTTTTGACCCAGATTTACAATTTCCAACATTGTTATCAAGAACTTCAACTGTCTAAAAATTCTCACTCACCAATCCACTTGAAGTTATGAGATCCTCTAGGTTGTTTTCTGAAACAGCCAATGCCCTACCTGAGTAAAAAACACGATATCGCTTAAAATAGGGACGGATATATATTTACAAGTACACGTTGAAATGTTGTTTACACATAGGGATAAGAAACAAACAACTGTCATGCTCCGTAAAATGGGTTAGGCTGACACAGTAAATTTTAAAACTCATGGCCTTTCGCTTCTAAGTGCCCTGAAGTTTAATAAAAGATGAAGGAATGGTATTTCATAAACCTTAGATAATCTAAAACTTTCTGGGGTTCCAACTACTTCTTTAAGGTTCTCGTGGACTCCGTCCATTCAAAAATCCCAGATCCGCCGAAGACTTTGTAAAATTAAGTGCCCCTTAATTTAATTGATATTGTAATTCAAGACTAGTCAACTTTATACAAGTAACCAGATCTACCAATGGAAATTTCTGTGAACTAAGTGATCTTCCCATTAACCTTTTATCGGGCAGGTTTTCAGGTCTCCCCTTGGCGAGTAAAGTCGTCTGGCGTTAGCCAGAGTAAAATTAATATTATTACCATTTGGCAACGGTGCCCGGTAAAGGGTTAAGGTGATAGTTTTTAATTCTTTCCCGGGCAGGTTTTCAGGAGGTCTCCCCTTGACGAGTAAAATCGTCTGGCGTTAGCCAGAGTAAAATTAATATGTTGCCATTTGGCAACAGTGCCCGGTAAATGGTTAAGTTATTTGAGGATAAACTGTTGAAAATCTCGCATTTTCCTCATCAATTGGAAAATTTACTGAACTGAATATACGGAACAAAATGCGCAAACTATACGAAATAGAAAAGCATAAAAACTTTTTTGGAACGTTATGAACGGCTGTTTTGGGATGAAAATGATAAAAATAAACAACAGATGAGCACATGTTTGTAGGAGTACGATCCTTGAAAGGAACGACATGTTCATTTTTTATTGTCTTACCCTCGTGAGTGCAACAAAACAAAATTCAAAAGTCACCAGCAAAATGGCTAAAAAGTTTAGAAAGCTCATAACTACTGAGAGCAGGTTTCCTGGCGCGCACGAGAGAGGAGAGTTGCTAGATTGCTCTTGGAAAAATAAAAACAGGAACGAAAACCTAAATAACAAATACGATGCAAAACCAGTTGTCAGGTTGCAGGTGGAGTATAACAATAAATCAAACTTTTTGCCAGTCGTTTAATCATTAATCCTACTGTGGTACACAAGTTAAAACTTCGTAACCAAAATAATTTCCAAGCAAAAATTTTAAAATTTTATTTAAAATTTTTTCTTGGACGATTATTTTTGTTGCGAAGTTACGATTTCCGCCTGGTCATTTGGTTGCAACATTAAAAGTTAACTTACTGAAGACAATTTTGTCGTAAGTACAAATATAAGAAATTTTAAAGAGGAATAACGTCAAGCCGTTAATTTAACGGCAATAAACCAGACTTTTGAAAATTTTTTCCGGACTTTTGAAAATTTTGAGGGTTCGTAGCAGGAAAATAAAGATATTGGGGTGGTTTGAGAGCGATGAATGACCCATTGTGCATTGGAATGTCCTACCGGTCTTTTATCCTTAAAGCCACAGTCACGAAAGTTTGCAAAGACGGGTTGGCAGACCCAAGTTTGTGTACGTGAACATTGCAAAAACAGTTCGCCAACACACCAAAACAGTTTCCCAACCTGTTTGCCAACTTGTTTGCCAACTGTCGTTGCAAAGTTCACACACGCTAACTAGAGTTTGCCAACTTTTGCTTGCCGTGCGAAGGCGCCGTAAGATGTAAGCAACTACGGAGAAAATGACTCTGATCACCCATTAACCTTATGTCTCAATTTGACGAGTAAAATCGTCTGGCGTTTGCCAGAGTAAAATGATTGAGGATTAATGCTGCCCAAAAAAGTTAATCTCTCGTAGAAAACGGTTGTATGTGGCCAGTGTTTGAGAATTTTACTACATTTTAATCACCCGTTGATTAAACCGGTGATTAAAACGTGATTCACCGGGTGATTAAAAAATAAAAAAATCACCCGATGATTAAAACGTGATTAAGAGTTATAAAATTGGGCCCTGCAGAGTTTAACTCTAACCGCTTGAGTGACTTTGGCTTGCTACTGTCTGGAGGTCGCGTAAGTGAGGAGGATTGGTGTGAATTCTCAGGTCGTTAGACTGATTTGAGTATCACGTCAAATATGGAGTAGTTTTCAACTGCAGGGGGAATGGCTATTGTAGATTGCATAAGCGTGAGCCAGCTAGTTGGGGAAGTATGCATTTCTTTTCTGAAAAATTTTATGACTAATGTGACAGAAAACTCATCTAAAATTCACAGCATGTAAAAAGTACAAATTTTCACCAACTAAAATGCTTTTAACTGAAGTATCTAGAGTTATTTTTTCAAGCCTCTGCAATCTTAGCATTGTTGTCAACTTTTGAGTAGCTTACGTTGTATTAACTGCATGAGTTACTAATAATTTTTTTGTCGATTAAATGTAAACAGAGCATGCTCTTGTCAAGTCCATTCTCTGTAGTAATGTAGCACAATAATAAATTAAACTGACAAAAGTTACACGTCATTTTGAATGATTTTTAACAGAATTTTGTTGCTTTAATATGTTCAGCTGATAATCATCATGAAAAATCGTATTGATGCACATCAACTGAAATCTTAAATGGGACGATTTTTGATGTAGCAAAATACTGCAATAAAATTCTCGCGCAGTAACGAATGCAGAAATTTTAAATTACAGACATCAGTTTTTCGACTTTTATCGTCTATCTTCTATCGTCAAGTTCATCAGTCCATCTTGTCTGTAAACTAAGCTTTTATAGACTCTTTTTATCGAAATAGCACAGCAACTAGAGTATTTGTTTCTCTGACTATAACATAAAAGTTGTATTTATCTGTTACGTGATAAAAATCCAATATAACTTGCCAGTGACGACTAAAAAACGATTTATGCTGTCTGAGTTCTTTCTTGTTTGATAAAATTTAACTCATGTAAAATTGTACCGAAATTGGAAACGTACTCATACTGAATGTATGTTTAATGTTAATGTTACAAGGGACGATTTTTAACGCAACATATTAGTGTTGCACAAAAGTTAATGGAGGTAATGCAACGTTTGAGGGCGATACCTAAGAAGTTTGACTCGGCAAAATATCGAGTCCAAATTGCCCATAAAAATCAAACTATTATTTTTTAACTTCAAATATGACTTTCATTCGGACGTTAATCATTTCTAGAAAGAACGAATTAAGCGGTAGGATATCGACAAACATCGTTCCTTTTCCGACTTTCATCTTGGGTCCTTTAAGCCTTCCTATGAATTTCGTCACGTTAACAACCGACCCTTGTCGTATTCTTTGCATTACGACTTTGAAAATTCTAGCGATTTACAACACGCTTAAATAAGTACAATAAGCGGATCCATCTGAGTGAAGCCAAGCAGGTGCTTTGAATTATTATGCCAGGTAACTGCGGCACAGATATTGCAATACTGATCTCATAGTACCTTTCTTAATATAAAAAAATACGTTGTCTTTTTAGTTTTAACTTAACTTACCGTATGAATTGTCAGTACCCCAGCTTGATACGTACAAGAGGACGAGAACCAAAAGCCCAAATGGTTTACGTGAAGAGGTGAAAACGTATTGATTCATCATGTATGGATAATGTTTGCCCAAGAAATCGATCGGTACGATCTCTGTCTGTTGTAGACCGATAGCTCGCGCAGTAACGAATGAGATTACATAACAAACAGCGTTGATAGCCGTAGAATCCTTCTTTAAAGCTCACTTTTTTTCATATCAACCGAGCCTTGGAAAATTACTGTTGGCAAGGAAAGACTTGGAACAACAACAGCAGGACTGAGAATGCGCGAATATTATTAATTCATGTTTCTCCTTGTTAATCGTGGTTAAATACAATTTGGTTTCCATGGGAGACTAAAACCTTTCTTATTTCTCCATACACCAATCTAGCTTATCACGCTATAACGCGAATGGCAGTCTGTTTGGAGTCAGTGTAGTGACGGAACACAAAGGGTGAACACAAAGGTTCTGTTTAGATCCTTTTAAATCAAGCAACCGCATATAACGACATCTGTGACAATCTAAATATAGCTTATTTCCACCGGTTCCTTTTTACATTTGATTAGTGATTGCAGACGATAGTTAGCTTGACGTAATGTAAACATGCCTACTTCCACTATGAGACCTAAACTTGGAGGTTGTTTATAGGAATTGGGCTGGCCCGTTTTGCCAGGCTGACTTTTTTAATCAAGACCTTAGCACGCTAGTAAACACAAACTCAAGATCCAATTGAATGCAGTATCGGTGTAGGTTTGAAGCACAGAGAGCCCAGAGGTATTTTAAATTATCCTTCACGACCGTAGAAAGTGTTTAGTGATACGCGTCAGCCAGGCTAGCCTGGCTGTCCTGGCTCATAATTTGCTCCTAATCACACATCTGAAATAAGCTACAAATTTAGCCAAACAATAACCATTTTTGCACTTGATCAACTTAGTTTATTTCTTCAAGATTATTCAAGGCCTTCTAAAGACGTGTCACTTCTAAGTACTAAGCATTATATTAAATTATTACTTGATTTATCCAGTGATGTATATGTGAACAGACAGTTATAGTTTGTAAAAAAGGAACAGTTTAGTCCGTAATTCTTTTGGAAACCTTTGGATGTCAGAAATCTTTATTACATCTATAAACGATTTAAGCAAGTCCGCGTTGCCGTTTCCAGCCCCGTTTTGATAGTCAGATTGTTTTCGAGATGGCCACGTTTTTCTACGTACACGTTTTCTCAGGAGCTCAACATGAGTTCGTAAGCAAATTGAAAATGCGCCATAAAATGGCACAGATAATCACTTCTTGGCCAATTGTTAACAATGACAACCAATGATAAAACACCATTGGAAAACGCCAGAGAAACTTTGGATGTTTTAACCTTTAGCTAGCATAAATTATATTCCATCTAAACTTAGCTCTTTCCCTGCCACCCCCTCACTTTCACGACGAATATATATACAACAAAAGCATCTATTTTCATTTGGCATGGTCATCGGAAACAAATTTTTGCATGTTCGGGTCACAACTCACAAAATTCCTTCGAAAAACTGCTGGAGAGGTTTCATGGTAGCCGACGTTACTATACCAAGTACACACGTAAAAATCTCATGTTCTTACAGGCTTGTTCGTTCACCAAAGCCAGTAACAACATTGTCATCATGATAGAACTGGACTGGTAAAATAACATTGTTCCGTCATATTTCATCATGTTGTTACAGCTTGGCGAATCAACAGTGGTAGTTAATGTATGTTGGAACAGGCAAAAGTCCAGCATGATACAACAAAAGCTCAACCTTGTTCAAGCTGGTCAACTCAACCTTGACAATGACAAGCTGTGCATTTTTACGTGTGTTTTACATTTACATATTAGGAACCTAGCTCGCCATCTGAGTCGTGGTAGTTCAATGGTTAGAGTGTCGCACCGGTCATCAGAAAGTTGCGGGTTCGATTCCCGTCTTGGTCTCAGAAATTGTTTCTCTGAGATAACGAGTATGACGAATGCCCACTAGTCGTTTAAGACTTCTCAGTAATCTAGCCATTATCTCAGCCCTATACTTACAAGATGGCGACGGCTACAGTAAAACTCACTTTTGGCATTGCTTTGTGCAGATACTCATGCACAAGCTTGGAGGAGAGAACGAAGAACTTAGAATACCCAATGGCGTGCCTTCATTCCTTCAAAAACCCGCCACGTTTTTCCTCGAATAGATCTCTTGCAGATCTTCAATATCCCAGGAAAATTCGGATATGCATAGCACAAATACATCACTGTATTTCTTGGAATAAGCACATTTGTAGAAAGTGATTCGCCCTCATTTTCCATCAATAGCCACACTCAAACATATTATTAATACTTCCAATATGGTTCTTCGGTGGCTAGAAGACAGTATAATTTTGATTCAACTCTCATTCTTTTGAAAATACAGTCGGATGCGAGAGTTCATTTATTCTTAACAGTCTTTGCAATAAGGAAAAAGAGGAGAACACTAGAGTTGACCCTCGGAAACGACACTCCGTGCACGTGATTCAGTACCGAAGGCTTTTCCGTATACTAGTGAGTTGCATTTGATACCCTAAGACTAGGACAACAGAGGTACGGCTGCCATATTGGTTGATAGGTATAATAGCATCTAATATAAAATTCTTCTGTACCTTCCAAACAAAATAGCCGCCGGGACGTCACATTTTAGCCAGCAATATTTTGGACCCATATACACATATAATTTACTGGCTATCCTTCAAGTATTTAGTCTGTTGGAACCCTGTGGCGCTTCCGTCAGGTTTTCCTTGGTTGGTAGTTAACAGCAAACAGGGCTACCGTCAACTTTGATTAACTTCCTCACTTTCTTCGTTTCTTAAAATCATGAACGAAAATTCTTAACTCCCTAATTTACTAATAAATACCGGATGGGCTTCCAATTTTGGATAGCCCGCTGAAGTAAACAAGAGGGATGCTAAAAGACTTCCAAAAAGCGTAAAAATGTCGCTAGGCGAGTGTTTCTTAGCTTCCAAAATTGAGTAACATCCCGAGTGTCTGGATAAAGCTGTCCAAACATGTGAACCCATTACGTATTTCTTTTATAAAATAAGGACCGATAAAAGCCTGTTAACTTCATTACTAGGTTGATGAAATTGACTGTGCGACGCAAACTTCAGTAAACTTTTGGCTAGACATTTTTCGAATTTTGATAGCCTGATCCAAACATGGAGTATTGACCAATCAGACATTGTGTACGACACACGTTATTTTATAACTTTATTTTCCTACCAAGGGAGTTGAGTGTGGTGGTGGATTATTAAGGAAGTCAAGAGAGCGTGGCTAAAGGTTAACTCGCCCGAAATGTTAACTCTCTATTTTAACTCTCTAATGTTAACTCTTTGTTTAGTCACACCCCGTCTGGAGGACAACGCTCGATAGATCGAAAAATTTATGGAAATTGTTTTGTTTATTCGTATTTTTCCTCCAGCAGTGGAATAAGTTCAAGTGGCTTATAAGCAATTTCTTCGAATTAACACCTATACTTCTCTTTGGTTTTTAAAATCTTAATTCGAGTTCTGGAAAACAAGCTTTCTTTGCATTTAAAAATCTTTCACACTTTTAACCGTACACTACTACGTTTTTTTTGGCTTTCATCAGATCTTTCCGCAAGGAATCTGTTATTAACCTGAGTCTGCTGCCGTTGTATCTCGGCACACACACACATGATACAAAAAATCCATTTTAATGTTTCCTTGGACCAGTCAGCTGAGATAGTTGAGGATTACCATGAATCTTTTGATGTCAGTAAGCATTTAACAAGAAAAAAATCCTTCGGCACACAGGCAAGTAAGCTCTATGGCTATCTCTGAAAACTAGATTAGCCTGAATATATGAATTAACTTACACATTTAAGCGCAGTCGTAGTCAGAGTAAAATCTCTGCTTGCACTCCAAAGATTCCCATATTGGTCCCACCTCATACGATAAAGAGAGATAGGGCACCATTTTTCTTGATTGATTTGGTGATGTTGGTTGTCCAGCGAGAACGTGATCCCCATGAGATATATTCATAAATAAAACCTTCCCCTTTGGCTCCTGGTTTTTCTTTGTGAGTTTTGCAACTCATACATTTGTGCAAACAGTTCTCAATTTTGAGATCTCTTGTAGATTTTTCTTCATCAAGCCTCTTCTGGGCTACTTCGGCAACGTTGGAATTAGGATTATCACCTGGTACTATCTAATTTGGCCAAAGAGAAAGGCAATTCTCACCTCTAGAACCAGCTTTGTAGTGAAAAGGCCTGTAGTGAAATGATCTCCAAAATTTTTTACCAAGACCTCCCCCACCCATGCATTTACAACGTTTTGGTAACAATCAAGAGTTTTGTAATTTTTTAACTGCAATTGTATCTGCTTTTTCCGCTTAGTCCGTACACCAAAGTGTACGGACTAAGCGAAAAAAGCAGATACATTCCCACATCAATGTAAGTCACTGAAGACCAAAGATCGATATCGACTCTCAATTGATTTTTTGGTATTTCATACAGATCTTCGGCATTGCAAAGTCTTAACTTTTTTCTGTACCGCTCTTTGCCGTCTGGAGACGAAATATCCAGGCAGAAAACCTTTTTGCGACTTAGAAAGCGCTATCTGTCTATCTGTCTATCTGTGTATCTGTCTATCTGTCTATCTGTCTATCTGTCTATCTGTCTATCTGTGTATCTGTCTATCTGTCTGTCTGTCTATCTGTCTATCTGTCTATCTATCCAATATGGTGGACGGTCGTATGGAAAATGAGTCGAGTGTAGATAATTTTATAAATGCTTCAAAATCAAATGAAAGCGAGATATTTCCTCTGAGTTTACAAGTTAATGGTACAAAGAAGCAAATTAAGTGGAATGGAGAACTTGAAGGGCTCAAAACATTTGCCGAGACAGTATTGCATCTTACAGGAAAATGGTCGTACACAAATAACAATGGCGGATTCCATGTTCTTAAAACGACAAATGCCACAATTTGCTTTTATCCTGGTACGAGAACGCTTGTTGTACAAGGTCCTAATCAAGAAAGGGTTAAACAACAAATAATGGAACTTATTTGTACACCCGAGTTACAAGTTGTTGAAGAGAGAATGTCAGCGGGAGACTGTGAGTCGAGGGAGAACGAAGTTGTTGACGAGTTCTTATGTGAAGATGTAGGCACAGTGGAATCGGAATTAATTGATATGCATTGTCAACCGACTAAATGTCGTTGCAATAGCTGCGAGAAAAGTGCTAGTGAAATATATGCACTTAAGCAGCGGATGACTGAACTCGAGAAGACGATTAAACCTGGTAGCACATCACAAAATATCTCTACTTATCAGGAACTTCTCGATAAAATCAAATGTCTCCAGGAAGAATGAGATAGCCTTTTAACTGCACTGAGACTGGCAATACCTGCAAATTAGCTGAGTGAAGCTAAGCATATTTGTCCACGTTAAATAAAGTTTATTGTATTGTAAGATGGCTGTCACGACGTCCAGCACGGTGAGATCTACATACAACTGGAGAGATAACTTCCGGTCCCCAGGTGAAGCTAAACATGGCGGTGTAAACTATATATTTTATTTTACGAACTCAACTAGACTTACAGATGTCTCCCCCCGCCTTTTCCTCTCTCTCAA
>JBAHVQ010219609.1:0-11212 GCA_036872915.1 Nanipora kamurai
TCATATTTCACTAGTGAAATATGGAAAATATGAGTGTTTTAGTTTCCGGTAAAACACCCATGTCCATATAATAAATAGTATTATGTGTTTTGTTATATCAAATTGACGAAATGCATGCCACGCATGGAAAGAATTTAACTCTTAACGTTTGGCACTTTTGTAAAGTAGGTAAGAAATAAACTTTTCTAATGAAGAGTTTTGAGTTTTGGATTCATTTCATTTAATTTTAAATAAATTCGGGATTCAACATAACGTTTGTACAGCTACAGCTTTTAAATCATTATACCACCTCCCACCTGAACGAGCAAACGAAACTGACTTGAAATACTTTCAGCACTCTATTACGAAAGATATCCTTAAAATACCGAGGATTGGTTTCCGCCAGTCTTCCTTGGCTCAAGTTCCCTTGAATCTATAAGCTTTTACTTATAACGAATATTGTGATCTATTTTAGAAAGATGAATATGTTAAAATTATTTTACCAACTCACTCTACAGTTAGCACATGGTTATAGAGAATTCAATCCTTGAATGGATCGCGTTTTAAAACATACGGAAAGCAATTCTACCTTAGATCAACTTGTTAAACAAACAACTCTTAATCTCTCTCAAAAGCAAAAAAAAATCTGGAGCAGAAAAAAAAAACCCTTATGAGAAGTTACCATGTGGATCCAACATCAGTGAATATGTCTTTCGTCTTTGCATTCCTTCAGGCTAAAAAAAGGATGCGCGTTTAATCCTCATTCCTCAGACAGTCTTTTTCAAGCTTTTTCTATAGACAAGGCCGTGTTATTGACTCCTTAAGCGTTGTTGCAAATTACATAAGTAAGGCACATTTTGTTAAATAAAGAAATGGATCCTCTTGGGAAATACACTCCAGTATACACAGGACACGCCTTCGACCGAAAAACTGGTCGGTAAATTTTTGCGTACAGCAGGTGAACCAAGTCCGTCTCTCCCCGAAATCTTTCGCAATCTCTCGCTCGCTTAAAGCGGTATTCGAACCATCCGGCGAGACCGACTTGGTTCAAGTCTAGACCAGTTGTTAGGAACTGAAACTTTTAAATTTAAGTAGTATGACATGATGCAATTTTTAACTTCGTCACTGATAGTAACAGAACTCTACCACTTACCACCACCTTTAACGTGCGTTCCTCAGCATCTCCTGATGTACTTGAAGTAGCCATGACCTGTTGGAAATGATAAATTTGGAATAAGAAATCAAAATGCCCTCCAGTATATCTCCATGCAATTGATCACTATAGAAATCCCAGAAGGACTGGGTCTGGCTGACCAGCGTGAGCTATAGTTGGTCGTTGTAAGCCTTCAGCCAATCACAACCCGTGCAGAGTACCTAGGACCCAGTCCTATCGGGGTTTCTGTAGTGGTCAATATAAAATACATGGATAAATGAGAAAATTATACTGAACTTAGCTTGTGTGTGTAGATTCTAAATGGCTGAATTATTCTTAGAACTGCCCTCTTCCAACATCATATAATGGAAAAACTAACCTGTATCTTAACGTCTCCAATATCAGTCGGTACGATGGGAAAGGATATAGAAGTAGCATCTTTTGGTCCAACATTCAGCTTATAAATTGTCTGACGTTGGCCTGGTTCAACATAGGAACAGAATTTCTTGCTCCCAGACAGATACAGCTGGACCTTCAACGCACACAGATAAATAAGATAATTACGAAAAATAAATAGAGCGTACGTTACTCATATGCATAAACGTAATAAAGATTAAAGGAAAAGTTTCACTACCATATCTGCGTTGTGTTTGCACCTCTGTAGCCCGTCGCAGACGTCTTGGACAATTTGTTGAAATTTTTTTTTACATTATTTTCCACGGCGAAATTGCAAAATAAAATTTTGGGTACATCTAAGCATCTTGGTGCAGTCATTATTGCAACAGTCCCAACCAAACTCAAACCTCCAAACGTTTGATGAAAACACTCAGTGAACAAAAGGAAAAGAAAGTCGAAAAAAGTGACATCAACAATAACAAACCAACAAAAAAATGAAAATATAAAAAGAAAAAATAAGAAAAAAACCCAAAAATGAAACAAAAAAACTAGTAAAAGAAAGCAAAGTAAAAACACACAAAGAAAACAACAAAAAAAGAATAAAGAATTGAGATTTGCTTAATTTAATGCCTAAAACTGTGAATCGTTAGAGTTTTACCGTCAATAAAAGCTTAATTCTGAATCTTCATGACACGCAATCCTTCGACCTTGGCTTTCCAGTGAATTAATCACAAGAAGCACACAATTCATTACAACTTCGTAGTTTAGTTATATAATAATACGTTTCGAGGAAACTAGTGGACTGATTTTCAATACCTGTACACCTCCGACGTCGTCAGCGTAATTGAAAACTGTTGCGACAATGGAGACTTGTTCCCCACGTTGTGCAGAGTAAGGCATACTCAGCGACACGAAGAATGGTTTGAATGAGGTCAAATAGAGTGGCGAGGCTAAACCAAAACCAGTTGTGTTAGAAAAACCGATCGCTTGCATAACCCAAGTTGTTATACTATCAGGAACGGTGACTCGAAATTCCACGATGCCATTCTTCCTAAAAGAAAATCCAATTGGCCAATTCTTTGTCACACTTTTTTCTCAAATGATGCAAATATAAATACCATATTAAACGGCATGGGGAAAGTTACGTTAATGTTATATCGAAAGTTACGATAGTATGGTTAAGTTATGACTTATTTAGTATATTTTGGAGGCCTTAGAACGAGTCAAAATAGAAACGGTTAGATTATACAGTCATAGACAGTAATTTTTAGACAGCCTGCAGACAATATTGTTACCTAATTATTTTACTCTGGCTAACACCATACGATTTTACTCCTCAATCGGGAACTTGTGGAAACTCGTCTCGTGAAGGGTCATATACCGCGGCGAATGAGATGCACGGACTGTAGCGATTTTGGCTACACTTTTTTACGCAGGCAGTCTTCTCCTTTTTTACTAGATTTATAATTTATTTCTAAAACCTCTCGGTTTTGCCAACATTTTTTGTTCGCATAAATGCCATCGATTGGAAACAAATAGCAGTTCATGGTTGGAGGTTTTAAATGCCGCTAAACACGCACATTATAGGCTCATGGCTAGAAACCATGGCGTCCTTACCAGTCGTTCATGTCATATAATAGTCATGGCTTAGTGCTCCTTGACTTTCGGTTTTAAGAGAGAGCGTTCCTTGCAGATATTGTTATTTAGCCTACCCACTTTTGAAGTGCTTCCTAGCGGCTCAATGGTTGGACTTTCTATCCAAAGACTTCCCTGTAGAGTTCAGGTTTTTCTGAGCCCTTGGCTGGCACAGTACAAGTTTTTACAGTACGACCAAATAAAGCCTTAAGCACTTTCAAACTGCAAGTTCCCGAAGACATATAAAAAACAAATAATAGCATTCGACCGTGTGTGATTTTGCAAACCTCAAAAACCTTCTTCCTTCTCTTTTCCTCTCCTCTTCACCTCTCTCAGGCTTACCCTGCCTTTCCATCATCATAAAGCCACGTTTCTGGGAAATTCGTGCGAACTTGCGCATCTTCCAATGTCTGTGTTAGTAATGCTTCATCGACTTCAAAACCGAGGAGACTAGCGGGAATATCAACATTGTTTGATCTACCTCTTGAGCCTAAATAGTAAAAAAATTACTTCTTAGGTAAAATGTTGCACAACGCAACAGGCATACAAGGAAAAGGTAATAAGACACTGCGATCAAATGTCATTCACAGCAGGTCGCAAATGAATACTCTCATGTCGATGGACCACGTAAGTTTGTAATCAGCGACTTTTTCTTTTGTCCCACTAACTCAGAACTTCATCTGAGCATCAAAACACGGTGTGGTGTATACCACAAATACAGATTTCCCGGGATACTTGGCCAGTCTCCAAATAGTGCTTAATACATTTAGTCAGTAGGTTTTAACAGGTGATTCTAGAAAAATTTTACGGATAATATACATACTTAGTAAAGTATAATGTATCCATCATCATAATTATTATCATTATAATCGTTATCGTTGTCATTACCATTGTCATTATTAATATTATCATCATTATCATCTTCATAATCCTCGCCATTTTCATTATAACAATAATAATTATCATTAATGTTATCGTTATTATCATTATTATTATCATCATTATCACCAATGTCATTGTCAATGCCATTATCATTAGCATTATCGTTATCATCGTAATTTTAGTAATAATAATTATATGTAATATTTAAAAAACGAGTAGGAGTGTTTTCACAGCATATCCGATAAAGCACGAACTACGAGTTTTTTGAATGGCTTCAAAAACGAACCCCTCAACACGCCAATCTACGAAGAAAGTTTGAAAATTGCTGTTTTCTAAGTCGAGAAAATTCGACAAGAAAAACGAGCGTATCTTTATCACATATAAAGATATAACACGGTTATGATTTTCCTTTGTGTTTTCCTCGTGAATTATTAATGAGTTTTTGAATCACGATTATAAACATCATGATGATGATTATGATGATGATTAGTCCTGTCGCTATTTCATTATTTCCTATCCTACTTTTTTGGTCTCAATCAAACAGAGCCAGACAAATCAGTTTCATAACCTCAAACGTACTTATCTCGAATTTCCCTTTGCAACACCGATAAAATTGAATGACACAGTTATCAGCTGGGTGCAGCGATGCAGGAACGTTTTTGAAGAAATCTTTTCCTCGAACCAAGCAGGAACGGGGATCACTTACTTCACCCAAGATGCAACACTTTGGTTGATGAGGTAAAGCTGAAAAGAAAAACAAAGGACGGTTTTAATTAGAGAATAATTAGAGGTGGTATGTTAAGGCAACAAAGCCCTGAAATTGAAAATTTATTTAGAAAGCCAAATGATTAATGTGTCAATTGTTGCATGAAATGCAAAACGTACATACCAATACTTCTTCGTCTTCTAAGAGAGGAAGCCAAACATTGATGATCTGTAATATAAGTAGATATAAACAAACCACAGGTACTCGTGAGGAGCGAAAAGGAGAAAGAAAAGAAAAAAAAGGAAGATAACAGGCAAATCAGTAAGGGAAAGGGAAAATAAGAAGAACGAGGACAAGGAGAGGAAGAACGAGAAGATGAGAAAGATGGAGATGAAGGAGAGGAAGGACATGACGCGGAGGGAAAAGGAGAAGAGATTAAAGAAGGAGGAGTAGGAAAAAGTGAAAAAAGAGAACAAGATGGATAAGGTGAAGAAAATAGAAAAGAAGGAGAAGGAGAGAAAGAAGAAAAAGGAGATAGAGAAGAGAAAGAGGAGAAGGATCGAAGAAGACGTAAAAAAAGAGAACAAGAGAGATAAGGAGAAGGAGATAGAAAAGAGGAGAAGGAGAAAGAGGAGAAGAAGAAGGAGAAAGAGGAGAAGAAGAAGGAGACAGAGTAGGAGAAGAAGGAGAAAGAGGAGAAGAAGAAGGAGAAAGAGGAGAAGAAGAAAGAGAAGAAGAAAGAGAAAAAGAAAAAGAAGAAGAAGGAGAAGGAGAAGAAGGAAGAGAAGAAGGCGATGCATTGTGACAAAGGCAAGAACAAGGAATAGCCAAATTTACCTGTTCTCGTGTCAGTCTTCAGGTTGTTATTGGTCATTACTGCCAAACCAGCTCTCTTTTTAAAGACAATCAAGCGAAAAAATGGTTAGAGCTAAATCTTTCCGTATACTTTTATAGGAAAATTAGTGACTTACAGATAGCACGTCCTTGTTATTTTGTCCCGCTCCTGCACCGCAGCCCAAGTCATGGGATTTTACTCTTTTGAACACCTATATGGTTAACGGCAATAAGTGAATGCTAAAGTTAGAGTTTAGATCGATTTAGATATTTGGCTCGTATCGTGATTGCAATGTAGCCCTTAATAGGTAGGATCAATGAAAAATTTCCAGTTACCGTGTCGCTGGTGAGTTGTTTGTCATTTCGTAGAAGATAAACACTTTGATCCACCGCCAAGATCCCCACATGCGAATGTGGATCGGATTTAACCTTGATGATGTGGGGGTCACCAGGAAATCTCTGAGGATTTCTTTTCCCTTCGAATTCCACCTGCATATGAAACACAGGAATAGCAGCAGAAAGATTAACAATCATACAATACTTACACTATGCCAATCGTCTATCGTTATAGTTTCAATCTTCCATATGCATAAGCTAACTCCTCAACATTAATAACGTAGAAGTTGGGGAAGTACTGCCAACGTGATCGGGTCAATTTCTGTTAAATATCAAGCTCCAACCAGTCCACACGCATGTACTTTTACCTGGGAGCAATTACATATCTAGAAACCAAGCACGCCCAGTTAAGCTCTCGTATGCGAATTTTCTCCCACGCAAGGCTATTAAGATAAACTGTTGTCCTACTCTCTTAATTCAAAAGATTAAAAATTTTTAATCATGGAAGTTAACGATTTTTTGCAATCTAAATGATTCGGTTTTTTGCGGGAAAGACAGTTTTTCCTCTAAAATCGATCGAAACTTAGATCTTTTTAGATTGATTATTTTGAAGCCGCTGAGTGACGGTACAACGTTGCATACAATGTTGCGTGAAATCCTGAATGGTATACACTAGGATAATATTTTAAGTTCGCAAACTTGGATGGAAAGAAACCAATGAAGTAACAGGTTAGTAAAAACCTAACCTTAAATGTACCCTAACCTGATTATTTCTTTCATGCTTACCCTAAACCTAATCCTAATGTGCCTCGCTGGCTTCGAACCTCATTTTCGCCTAGGATATTTAGTAATTGCTACAACACTACATGCAATGTTGCATCTCGTGTTGGCAACTAAATGTTCACTTTGGTGAAAGATTGATTACCAATCTTAAACGTTTGGTCTCTAATACCGAACCAAGAAAGACTGGAATTAAGGAAAAATAGTTTGAGATTTAAATCGTTAGAATTAAGTTAGTAACTCTAGTGAAAATCCCACATGATTCCATGTATTTAAAAATCACACGTGATCACATGAAAATCCCTTAAATTTTGAAATTAAAAAATTTGATGTTCTTAACCATCTAACGTTGTCAATTATTGTCCTAAGAAATTATTTGAAGTTTATATTGTCAAACCCTTTCCTGGCAGAATATCTTCCATTGCCGAGTAAAATCGTCTGGCGTTAGGCCGATTTACACTACAGAAAATAATCCAACGAAACGATAAATTTATATTTAACCTAAACTGCTGAAATCAACCGAAAAAGTTGACTCGAGCGGGATTTCCACCTTCGCGAATCCGGTCCGCCGCTCTACCTGTTGAGCTATCGAGTCTACAGGGATTGGAGGCGAGTTATTATCATACTTAAGTGCAGGAGATATTCTCGCGATAACTTAACGCTATCCACGAGGATAGCATCAGTAGTTATCATATATTTTTGTAACCCTCAATGTGTTTACTTCACGTTTATACATAATAACCCAGCCAATTTAGTAGCTTTACATGATTTACCAGGTAGTCTCTGTTTCCAAATCCCTAGCCATCTTTATTGGGGTGTATTAAAACAGGCTAGGCGATGAGAGAAGTCCAAAAACGTGTGACCCTAACAGGTTGTAGTTTCTTAAAGTTTACTGAATTTGACATTCAAAGTGCTACAATTCTAAAATCTGTGAATTTCCCTGCACATATAATATGACTTTCCTTTCCAGAACATTCCTTGGTTACTATAGCAACTCCCGGATTAATCTGCCTGGAAAAGAGCTAATCCACTTTTTCGTAGGAGAGGTTGGTAATAAGCTTGACTGGATGGGGGCTATTCTGGTCAGCGTATGTACCCGTTCTAGATTTAAGTATGGATATTTAGAATGTTCGTATACATATCACCAACACGGCTCCAAAACCTTTACGCATGTGCGAATGTCACAAGTTTCGAGTTCTTTTTATTCGACCAGACTGAGTGAGACTCAAATATTCATCCTTAATTTTTAATGTGGAGTATAAAAATTTCGGATGGGTTAACTCAGAATACTCTAGAATGCTACCAATGAAGTCATGTAGAGATCATATCGATTCACTCGTTCTCTTATATTAGTGAATATTGTGTTCCAAAACATACGACAACGTTTCGCGCGCTTTTCTCAGCTAGCAGACTGGAGTCCACGCATCCACAGGACATTTGGCAGCGGTGTTCATATCACATACGGTATCAAGATGTTTCGTAGTCACACGTGATCACAGGTGCGTAAATAAATGGCCTACGGTAAGTAATGATGGCGTGAAGATTACTTTTAGGGCAAAAAATTACTCTTTCTTTTGTTTGGATAAAAAGTTCTGTTGTATGTATAAATACGTTTTCATTGTTTTTAAATAATTTCTCTGATAAAATTACGTAACGACTTTACCTGATTAGAAAACTGTTCTTCGACTTCCATAAGAACACTGTCGACCACGACTTCGTTTCCGATACTGTAATAAACAACAAGTCGCGCTTGAGGAGACATTTCTGGTATTACTCTAATCCTGATAGTTGTGACAACCCCGAGATTCCTCACAATGGCGTCCTGAGCAACAACCTTTCCGTGTGCAACGACCTAAATAAAAAATCCAACGAATTTTTCAAAATTACCTGGCAATAAATCTTACAGGCTTGTCGATAAATGTGTTCGCTACAGGCCTACAATATGCAGTATTAATTTTAAAGCTGTACTCGTTATTCGGTATGTATGCAAAATGTGTGCAAGGGTTAGCTACCTGGCCGTGCATTAAATTTTTGGTGTAGATCATCAGAAAAATTTCCAAGTTGACTTGAAGATAAACAAACCATATTCAGGTATGTTTTAGAAAGGATTAACGATAGCAAACTCGTTATGATCTACATGTATAAGACTAAAAGTTACGACCAAATGTAAGGTCAAACGTACAGAAATTATACATTTCACCACGACAAAGGGCCTTCGCCCGAAACGCCAGTTCTACGAATTTAAATTTTCGACAGTTTCCTAATGTTTTTAGTCTCATACACATCTCGTTCAACACTGTCTTCACAGCGCTCTTTTTATATCATTACACAGTTGTGACGTTCTTAAATCTTTTTCTCGATTATTTTTAGCAGAAGCAAAATGGCGTTAAAAGTGATGAACGAAGGAACCAAAAGCCATAATAAAGTCATTATTAACTTCGTCTGCCCGGTCTATGCGGAAAAGTATTAGCGTTCGTTTTTTTCCTACAGACCTAGCTCCTTCATCGCTCAGTTTATACGAAAACCTGAGACAAATACTTTCTATAATGATCTCATACTCGGGCAATAAATAATCAAATTGATTTCATCGAGTTGCAGCAAATTGCTTAGAGCAGAGTCATGTTAGTTGTCGAAACAATGTACAACCGGCTTGTTGATGTAAGAAAAAAACTAAACATGCCCTAAAACTAAAAGCAGGTTTGCCAACTATCTCTTACTGACTTCGTACGGCAACCTATAAAAATACATTTTCGATTATTAGACAGTTTAGAGCACTGTATGGCTAGATATTTGACGAGCCACGCCTTATTTTGGCAAGTCCGTTGGACGAGTCAAAACACAAGTCACGAGTAATTTATCTATCCATATTGTTCACCGAATTGTCCAGGTTATTGGACAGAGTCCCAGATGGGATTTTTTTTTTAGCTAAAATAAATTTAAGTCCTAGTCCGGATATTTGTACAGATATTTGTACTTGCCAACTAAAAGCAGAGTCCTTGTTATAGTTTGTGTGATCTTGGGTGAGTATGAGTTTAAACGACTCCATAACAGTGGTTCTCATGACTTGTTTATAGTTATCCTGGCCAATCTGAGAACTGAAGGTTATCCACAAATCCACGTCTGCCTGCATGCTTGCGCTTATGCATATTCCTACTCTCACATCCACACCCTTGTTGACATCCGGGAGCCGTTCAGGTTGATATGGGTATCTTTACTCTCATCCTCTTCCACATCATCGATCACATCTACATCTCTAGCCCGTTAAAATGCGTTTTCCACGCTGTAAACAGAGTCACGACGGCGTTATGATTTCTCTTGGGGCCAATTTTTACATGCCGTCTATGTATTTTGCATGACATTCGACTGTCTAAAAACGTAGCCGAAGCCGTAGTCGTAGTGTTGTTTTAAAGTCCCCAATATCATCCACATCTACAGTACGTCCACCTCCCCATCCACCTCCATGTGTACGCCCGCATTCTCATCCAAATCTACATCCACGTTCACGTCCAGGTCCACGACTACATCTGTATCCATATTGACATCCAAGGTTATAAGTAGAATTATGCAATGCAGACCACAGAACCAGGCACGTGTTCAAAACCACAAATAACACTTACCAGATACATTAGTGACCTTGGATTTCCATTGGACAAAACAAAAGCTTCTGCATCAACATATTGGCCGACCTGAAGAAGAAAAAAAGAAACAAAAAAGAAAACAACGGAATTAGTCGTTGTTCATAAGACCACCTCAAGTTATGCAGAACATTTAAGTAAAAAATGGCCGACCTGAAGTAGAAAAAAGAAACAAAAAAGAAAACAACGGGATTAGTCGTTGTTCATAAGACCACCTCAAGTTATGCACAGCATTTAAATAAAAAATGCTTCTCCAAACGTCCACACAACAGGAAAATCTCCGGCGTGGAAATGTTGTCCTGGAGCTGGGCGTTGGTTTTCAGGAAACTTTCGAAATTCTTCTTCAGAGCTGACGTTCTCAGGTCCGGATCATTGAATGATAGTATCCTGCTTCGAGTTGTGATTAATTATTTCAATTTGTTCGTTTGAATTTTAAATTTTGTAACCGTTTTGTGTAATTTAAAACTAGTATCATTGTGAGTATATATAGTATAACTTTTGTAAAATCAGTTTAAATGGTCTGAAGGTGTTGTGATGTAAACAACGGAACGTCAGCAAATAAATGTTATTCTTTTTATTATGTCCTTTTTAAAATCGCTTGCTGGGCACTTATATTCATTTATATATATAGACAAGTAGCAAGTTCAGAATCATATGAGTAGATTGCTCGATACCAGGGTAGAGCGGAACAGTACGACAAAATGACAAACTTGAATTACTTCATTTAAAGTTTGGTGATTAAAGTTTAAATGAAGTAATTCAAGTTTGGCATTTTGTCGTACTATATACGGTTATATATATACTCGAAATAACGTGGAAAAACTCGCCCTACGGGCTCGTTTTCCCACTGATTATTTCTCGTTCTCCCAAACTCCC
>JBAHVQ010219630.1:0-11207 GCA_036872915.1 Nanipora kamurai
TATGTTCGTCTTACACAACCTTTCTTCAAGAGCTTACAAAATTTAAGACCTATCTACTTGAGAATGGGTATCCGGAACGTTTTTTACATAACTGTTGTCGAAAATTCATAGATACAATGTTAAATCCTCCGCTTAAAGTTCTGACGGCACTCAAGTTACAAATTTCGATTGTTTTACCTTTCACAGGAAACCAAGGGTTTCAGATTCGACAACAACTTTGTAAGATGATTGGTCTAGTAGCCTGTCAGTATGCGTTGGTTTTCTGTAGACAGTGGTCTGTAGTTTGTTATTGTCACGACTTAGCAAACAGTGCAGGAAAGGCATAGCTACGTCTTCTTGAATCTCTTAGGTAAATTGTATGCGACTGTTCTGTTCGTTAATGTCGTTGTGAAACTCGTCAATCTCGTCTTCGGGTAGTGCAGTAATCGTGTCGCCAACGTAACGAAACCAAAAAAGTAACGTGTGTATGTGAGTTAACAAGAGCTCGTTCCTCTATAGATTGCATCACAATTTCAGCAACAACAGCAGAAACGGGTGAGTCCGTTGCTGTGTCATGCAACTGTTCGTAGTGTTTTGTATTGAGAGTAAGTTCATGTGAGGCAAAGTTCCAGTACTTCCACGATGTCTACTGGAGGTAAAGGAAGTACGTCAGTAAATTTGTTCATGACAGTTTTGGTGCATTGTAGTGCCAGTTGAAGCGGAATACTGGTAAAGAGTTATTTCATGTCAAAAGACACTAGGTTGTAGTTGTTGGGAATATCAAAGCCCAGCATATAATTTTGAATAAACATATAATAATAGAGACATAAGTTATTGAAAAAAATACTTTGAATTTAGCTAACGTTTCGTTGCTAGTCCTGCAACATCTTCAGAGTAAGTGATAAATTTACAAGGTGTTCCCGACTATATGATATTCTATTTACAATGACAGGAAATAATAAACAGAAAGACTGGTGAGAACCGGTGAATAATTAAGTGTGAGATAAAGTGTATGCGTGAGTGAATCCAGGTGTGTATGTGTCACAAAAACATATAACAAGGAAAAAATTAACAGTTAGAACAAAGTTAAAGGAAGAGAACTGATCTTGGCGTTGAGCGAAGGATTTATCTTATTAATAAGTAGACTCTGTCTGAGAAACAGTTCAAAATTAGAAGAGCAGGAGTTTAGACTAGAAAAATCAGTCAAAGAAACTGGGTGGCCAGTCTGTTTGTGGTGTGTTAAAACAGCAGATAAAGTGGTGAAGCAGATAGGCTTTCCCGTGTAAGCAGAAACTCCCATGTGTTCAGAAATGCGGGTGTAAATGGCAAATAGTTTCACCTATATACAATGACTCACAGCATTGACACTTTTAATTTGTAAACTACGCGGGATCTTAGTTCAAGAGTAATTTGATCTTTAAAACGAAAAAAACTTGAAAGACGTCGAATACTGTAGGTTTAATGACTTGAAGCTGAATTTGAGGAAAAGCAGAAGCAAAAAGTTTAGCGACTTGTTTGCGAATCTGAAGAGAATGTTGACCAGTAAATGGTAGAGTAAAGAAAATAATGCGTTTAGGTATTGAGGTCGTTGTAGAAGCTGGGCAAAAAATTTCATCGAAAAAATTGCGAAGACAATTATCTAAGAACTTGATAGGATAACCATTCCGAATCATAATACTTTTAAATTTCTCTAGTTCTTCATGAAAGATGGTATAAGAAGAACAGAGATTAAAATAACGAAAAAGCAAAGATAAAATTAAGCGTTTCTTATAATATGAGTGGAATAAAACTTTCAAAATTTGTAAACAATTCAGTAAAAGTCGGTTTACGATAAACAGAAGAAAATTTACCATAGGAGGGGTTGATTTGAATGTCGAGAAAGGAAAGAGAGTTATCTTTTTCGATTTCATGTGTAAACTGGATATTCGGATGTTTACAAGTTAGGTAATGCAAGAAAGGTAAAACATGATCGCGAGATCAAAATAAAATAAAAGAGTCGTCAACATAGCGTCGATAATAAAGCGTTTTATATTGAGGACTTTATTATCGACGCTATGTTGGCGACTCTTTTATTTCGATCTCGCGATCATATTTTACCTTTCTTGCATTACCTAAATTGTAAACATCCGAATGTCCAATTTACACATGAAATCGAAAAAGAGAACTCTCTTTCCTTCCGCGAAGTCCTGTTTCAGTCGATTGTAGTTTAGGTTGTGACTTGTTGGTTAGTGGTTGCAGCATGATTGTTAAATATTTCGAAAGTTCGTAAGTAGGCGACGCATAGAATGAAACTATAGGTCGCATATGTATTTCTGGCTTGTAAAGTTTCGGCAGTCAGTACAGTTTTGGTGATCGCGGTACCGAACACCTGAATCGATAGTAAGTTTGTAGTGTGATCGTTGTCGGAAATGCTTGTAAATAAACAATGATGTAAAGTAATACTCTTAAACTCAATGTGAATGGACAAGAACCAAACCGGAAGACGTCAGAGATATCCGTAAAAGATATTAAGTATCCTTTGTTACTTGCATGTGAGTTGGATAAAGACCGTCCTAGAGAGAGAATGTCAATCTAAGTTTGTCTTTTTAACGAATGAATTGTTTAATTCGAGACTGTTGCTGATCCCGTGGTCTAATAGTGGACAGTATACAGTCCCTTGAGAAAGTTAAGAAACCAGCGGATGCATAACTGCCTTGTGCTAACGCGCGAAGCAGAAAAGTGCCAAAATCATGTTACTTTTTCTCATTTAGAAAATATTGTTAAATTTTCGATCAAGCGATGGTGCAGGGTCTCGTTTAAGTAGTTCGTAGGTTTGTTTGTCGTTAACCGGGGCGTCGATTTTCTCATAGTAATCGGTCTTGGTAATAACAACAGTAACCCAAGCAGACAAAGGAGACGTTATTGTTGTTATTGACACGACCGATTACTATGACAAAATGGACGCACTAGTTAACGACAAACAAACCTACAAACTACTTAAACGAGACCTTGCACAATCACTTCAACGAAAACTTAACATTTTCTCAACGAGAAAAAGTAATATGATCACACTACAAACTTGCTATCGACTCAGGTGTTCGGTACCGCGATCACCAAAACTGTACGGACTACCGAAACTTCACGAGTCACAAATACACATGCAATCTATAGTTTCATTCTGTGGCTCTCCTACCTACGAACTTTCTGAACATTTAACAACCATAATGCAACCACTAACCAACAAGTCATAACCTAATCTACAATCGACTGAAACCTTCATCAACAATCTCAAAACAGTACAAATACCACACAACTGCAAACTAGTGTCTTTTGACATGAAATAACTCTTTACCAGTATTCCGCTTCAACTGGCACTACAATGCACTAAAACTGCCATCCACAAATTTATTGACGTACTTCCTTTACCTACAGTAGATATCGTGGAACTTCTGGAACTTTGTCTCACATCAACTTACTCTCAAGACAACGGTAAACACTAGAAACAGTTACATGGCACAGCAATGAGCTCACCCGTTTCTGTTGTGGTTCCTGAAATTGTGATGCAATCCATAGAGGAACGAGCTCTTGTTAACTCACAAACACACGTTACCTTTTTGGTTTCGTTATGTTGATGACACGATTACTGCACTACCCGAAGACGAGATTAACGAGTTTCACAATCACATTACCAAACAGAATAGTTACATACAATTTACCAAAGAGATTGAAGAAGACGTAGCTATATTCCTTTCCTATACTGTTTGGTAAGTCGTGACAATAACAAACTGCGGACACTGTCTACGGAAAATCAATGCATACTAACAGGCTACTAGACCAATCTTCTTACAAAGCTACCACCATCAGAACATTGACGCGACGCGCACAACTCATTTTTGACTCACCCAACGGTCTATACCAAGAAAAAAACTACTTACAACGCGTTTTCCACAAAAGCAACAATAACTCTGACTTCATCAAACTTAACACTTGCACAGACAATGAAGGCAACGAAAAGAATAGTCCGATAACAACTACAGCAACGATACCCTACTTAAAAGGTACGTCTGAGATTATCTCGCGTGGCAATTGTCCATGCTTCTCAAGCTTGTTAATTCAGAAAAGTTATCTGAGTCCCTAACGGGAATCAAACCCGTAACCTAATTACAAACCAGTACAAATAGTAACCTTCGCTCTTCCATCTGAGTCCATGCAGCTCAATGGTTACAGCATCTCACCAGCGATCAGAAGGTTACGGATTCGATTCTCGTGTGGGGTCAGATAACTTTTCTGAGTTAACAAGCCGGAGCAGCATGCGCAATTTCCATTTATATTATGAGGTAATTTAGATTTACTCATTGCATTGATTTGATTACAGCACATTTTTATAGAAATACAGTTAAAACAGCTAATCTTAAGCTCACCCATTTTACAGTCAAGCTTTGCGGCAGGCCGGTGTGCGTGTAAGAGTTCTTACTCGCGGAGTTTTTATTTGTAGCTATACCGTTTTCAAGGTCACATAAAATAAACATTCAATTTGCTGTATTTGATAGAAGTCTTGAAGTGATCAAAAATTATGTTTGCTGTTTACAGCTCTCTCTCTCTCTCTCTCTCTCTCTCTCTCTCTCTCTCTCTCTCACACATTGTACCGTCGATCACCTAACTGTAGTATTCATCGTAATTATGTAGATGCATAATTGTACAAAATTTCTGTATAAAAAAGAGAATTTCTATCCTAAATGATCATGGCTGTAATACCGACATTTCCAACTTTTGACTTACAAGGAGGATATCTTACGAAAAAGGAGGAGAAAATATGCCAAAACTTGAGAATTTATTGTTGGCTATGAACGTCACGAACGCCACTAGAAAGAAAGCAATGCTATTGCACTACGTGGGAGCAGGAGTTAACGAAATATTCGCTACCTTGGAACTGCAAGAAGCAGACCATGATGAAGACAAATGCAGCAAAGCGGAAAAAGCTTTAAGAGGTAATTTCAGGCCACAGAAGAACCTGGAATTTGAAGTCTACAAACTTCGCCAAGCTAAGCAATTCCCGGAAGGAGACATTTCTGCATATTATAGTAGATTATTTATCTTTCCTCGCCATGGAATTCACACGACTTTGCTAGTTGCTTTAAATACCCAGATTATTCAGAAAGGTATTTCGTCGAAGCTTAGAACAAAAGCCTTAGCGGATCCTAGAATGACGCTGGAGAAAATTTTGCAGATTGCTAAAGCCATGGAATTGTCCCGAAGTTCAAGCAGATGGTATTGAATGTGCTAATCGACTTACAAAGAAATTCAAGTAGTAGTACCGTGAGATTAACAAGGAGTCGCGAAACGAGAGTTAACCGAAATCGAAATGTCGCTTTCGTGGCTATCGACATGCCCTTGCAAAAAGAACTATCGTGCATACGGTAGGCAAAGTCGAAGGTGTCAGAAATGGAACCATTTCTGAGCCTTTTGTAACGAGAAGCAAGAAGAGTTGAAGCGAAAAGAGCAATCAACCATATCAAACCGAAACGAGTAATCAACATTTACTCCCTCGAGACTTCGCCGCCGTGTTAACAATCTAAATGAGGATAAAGTTTAGTCTACATCGCAAAAAATATAAAACAAAACATAATCCGAACAGGAGCATCTTGTAAACTCAAGATTTCAGTTAAAAAAACAAGACAAAGAGGTGAATCAGTGATATTTCGATGTTATTTTAAAATCATCATCAGACTAATTAAATTACAACCAATAACTACGGTCTGATATAAAAGGCATGATGACATCATCTGAAAGCTGTTTACAAACATTAACCCGACAGTTGACACTTTAGACCTGAGACGAGGGAGCCAGCTGCAGTGAGATGACTAACAAATTACTAGACAAGTATTTTTTCGACCAAAACAAAAAGCCGTCCGAATATGAAAATGGTGACAAACCAAAAATCTGGGTTCAAATTCCATACCTTGGGAGAAAAGGGGAAGATCTTATCAGAAATTGCATAAAAAAGATCCGCCGTCATTTAAAAGAGCCTGTAAATTTCGTGATCTGCGATAACAAGCGGGTTTCATCAGCAACAGATTGACCAGGCGGGAAACATAGTCTTGTGACAAATATAGTAGTCTATGCTCCACTGTAACTTATATTTTTATCCCGACTTTCTATTGGTTAACGCCTGTAATTGATATACCCTGTGTCGCTGTATATCATAGTACTCTGATTCTTTGTAATTCTATCTCTGAAGATGTTGCAAGTTTGGCAACGAAACGTTAAAACTTAATAAATATTGAAAGGATAAACTTCATTGAAATCATCTTTAACAGTTGAGGAAAAACGTTCCTGACTGAACTTAGGCTGATCAGCTAGGCTGGCTGATATAAAAAGCCCCTAAAACTGGTGAAGTTCAAAGATGAGAACAATTCGGACTTTTTTAAAAAACTGAAATCCAATTCTTTATCAGGCATTTTAAATTATTGAAACTCAAGCAGAAGATTGTTCTGTTTTAATACTTCAAGAATAGCATATTACTGTGCAGTATATAAAACATTAACTTTTGTAGTTATGGTTGCTTTGTTGTTAGCTTGATTTTCTATGTTTTCAGCAGGAATAGGAAGACTCTCAGTTTGAGGAACATTAACTCCATCTCTCTGACAAAGATCTAGAATATTGAGTTGATGTTAGTAAAATTTGGTAGCTTGGTTGTTATATAACCACCATCGTATAACAACCAAGCTACCACATTATAATAACATCATTGATTAGTACTCAAATAAATAGATGACATATCAAGACTTGCAGACTGGCAGTACATGTTTATCACCATTACGAACCAGTACATAAAAATGTAACCTTCGCTCACCATCTGAGCCCATGTAGCTCAATGGTTAGAGCATCTGATCCACAATCAGAAGATTATAGGTTCAATTCCCATCAGGGACTCAGAAAGTTTTTCTGAGTAGAATAGCTTGAGAGCATGCATATTATAAACTTTATAATATTGAGCTGATATGTTGTATGTATATGGGAATTGTAACTTCACTTTTTAGAACTAAACTACAGTAGTTCTACAGTAATTGATCATACAGTAATAACTGAGTGTACACAGCAAACATACTTGATAAAATTTCCGCAATATCTTTTCTACCAATAAGAATTAATGCATCTGCTAAAGCTTGTCCAGTGGCCTCCACTCCTTTTGTTCTTTTCCATTGCTGCAAGACCTCAAAAGATTTTTCGTTAACTGTTCGGGAATCCATATCAATCATTTCTAGCTTGGTCAAGCTTATTCCTAATTTGCATCCCAAATGCTTCCAGTCCCATCTCAACTCTTTTGATATATAAAACAAATTTGTCTCAGTCAGTGTACCAGTGACTGTTGGAGCATTTGGAACTAAAATAAAGAAGACAAAGTCAAGTTTACTTGCAGTGGTCATAAACTTCTAAAATTTTGTTAATTTTAATGTGTGCTTTGCAGTACCTCTAGATATTGATCTTACTTCAGTTTCTGAAAAAAAAGGGGAAATCTCATTTAGTTAATATGGGGGGTGTACTTGGATTGAAATAAATAAGAGACCAGTTATCAACGGAATCTGTCACAGTACTGTAGGCTACTGTATGTAAAACTTAGTTAGTCCAACCAAAATCAAATAATTAGGATGATTATAACAATTTTTTAACAAAGTTCTCTCAGTTGGGAGCCCAAACATAGGCTGCTTTCGGCGAGGCCCTACGCTATGCACTTTAATAAGATCTAATACATAAATGGGATATGTAACGGGGGAAAAGTATTAAATACCTACGGAAGTAAACAATGTCATTCGTCAAGCAGATCCAGATTACCTTGTATGTCTAGCAGCTTAATTTTAAGATCCTGTCGACCGATTGTCCCCAGCAAATCAGCCAAGAAATCTCTTTTCTCCGGTCCAAGTAAATTGAGCTTTTCCAATTCCCCAAAGAGATGAACAGGGCGATACATTCTCTCCAATTTTGCTGCGCCGATTTGCGGAGTGCAGTAAAATTTCATTTTGTCAAGCTCACCCTGATCAATATGATCATTTAGCAACAACAATAACGATCTAAAGTTATCCATTTATCGTATTATTTTGCCTTCTCTTTCATGCTTGTTTGTAAATTAAAAATCCTAGTAAATCCTCTCAACATCACCAGTCCCAGTCTTCCAAACAGCAATTCTCCTTTGTGTGATACGGCATACTAAAACTGTACGTGACAGATATGGATGGCAGCTATATGACAGGGAATTCATAGAAGTAAAAATTAAATCTTTCTGTGAATCATTTTGCTTGATTTTTTATCGCACGACTGCGGGAGGAAGCAGGTTAGGGACAAATTGAATTATTAATTGATAATTTAAACCAGATTAAATTTGAATTGGAAATTGTTACCTTTGTTTGTTTTCTAATGCGTTGATTGCTTGGAGAATTTTAGTCTGCCAAAGGATCTAAGTCTGGTTGGCATGGCCAAAGTGTCAGCCATAACTTACATTATATTTAAGTCTGAATTTCATTTTGGCTTCAAGGCGCTTGGTTAGCCGAGCTTTGATTCCAGTCTAGGCTAAAATTCTTCCACATAACGACTCCCTATGTACTTGATAATATGAGCTGTGGTACAGCTTGGTTAGCCCTTTGGTCAGATATGATATACATATTATTGGAGCTGTAAAATACTGTACAGCACTATTCAAGATGAAATTGAAAAACAGTTGTTACAAAAGCCCAAACGTACTAAAATTATGTTTTACATTTGCAGAAGAGTTTCATGATGCAAATCTACAGTACTTTATTATCTATGCTTTTCCAGTGACCCCTGCATCAAGCAATATTGACAAATTTTTGTAACTGCATGTATCTTTAAAGAATCTGTTGATTGGCAAAGATAGTTATACCAATTTTTGATAATTGACCACGTTATGTCAGAGTTCCTAAAGAGATTCAAACCAGTGCAACCTAGCTCTGTTATAGTCTGTAGAATCTCTGTTTCAGAAACTAGGTATAGGGCAAATAGTTTAAAAGTAAGCCACTAGCATATTAGCTGAATTGAGGAGATTTCATGTTGCAAAAAACTGCCCTTATGCAAACATGAAAAGCAGTATTTACATCACCAGCACATGTCACTTTTTCATTTCATATTTAAGGTTCAATTTTATTTCTATGGTTATCAAAAATTCAATACAGTTATTATTTAAAACTATGACAGTATTTTCCCATTAAAACAAGTCTAGTGAAAGTTGGTAGTTTTTTTAAATGATTTTTGGTCAAGAAAGCAGTTGTTTCAAAGGAGCATTTTCTAAGCATAACATACAGTAGTTTATAGCAATGTAATTTAAAACCAGAAGAGTTTATTCATAATAAATTTGACCACTCACTTTCTTTTGGGAAGGTTGTAATATCTTAAATTTTCATTATGGTGAGCCAAGAAAGACAGTTTTATGCCAATTTCCTTTCCTCTTATAACTAAGTTTTAAGTTATGAAAATCCAGAGTTACATTAGACCTCTACTTGTCTCATGTTCCTGTGGATGAACTACACAGGAGGTCAGTAGAGCTTAGGCAAACAAAGTTGGATGCAGAGAAGAGAGATATGTCTTCAGAAGACTGTTTATTGCTGGTTCTTTTAAAATGGTTTAAATGTAAGTTCAACTATAAGAAAGACATGATTGTTTTGTACAGGGAGTAATAATCAATTTGACTAGGTATATAAATGTTTTATATGCAAAATATAATTCGGTCATATCACAGCAATTGTATTGGAGATTTTATACAGTTAGTAGTGAGATAGTGACTAAAGTGCATCCATAATCAAAATACAACATGGGCAATGTAACTAACAAATAACATACCATATACTGTACACTGTAACTGGTATCAGCATTGGTGGATCTTCTCATGTTTGAAAATATTATTATTTGGCAGTTGCCCTGGACAACTAAAAACGTTTTTGGTCGCAACAGTTTGGCAGCGATGTGCCCTTGGGAAATCCATTTTCAAGTAAAGCTCTAACATAATTCAAAGAAAGTAAAATCAATTAATGTGAAAAAAGATTAAATAACATCTCAATAGAGCTAACTGAGATCACCAAGATTCTGACAATTGTGCCAGAAAGACAACCTTAAAACAGCTTGGTTGGCTCTTTCTGCACAATAGACATAGAATTGCCTGTCGCATGTATTATTATTTAGAGTTTGAAGTAATAAAATTATATCTTCACTTGCATAAGATTTTCTGTTGCTTTAGTTATTATCCTGGTGTGACCCATAAACATAAAGTTTGATGATAGTCAAAAGGTTTGAGAAACAGCCGGAGCTTAAGAATGCTTAAACTGACGTTTCGAACGAAGGCCCTTCGTCTCACTCCATACGTTTCACTCCAATGAAGGGCCATGCATACAAATGTGTTGACCAAATGACCACCTCTGAACACCTGTCAAGGAGGGATCTTTGTTGCTATTATTATTCAAATTTGCATTTTTATTTTATGCCTGAAAATAAGCCAATATAATGAAAAACAAAAAATCAACTAAAAAGAACTTTTTTGTCAACAAAATTTGCTTTGAGGGGAAAGCTACATGTACCCCTTTACCTCTGCAGCCATTATGCTGCTTGCATGTTAATTTATTTAAAATTAAAGCATACTAGTTCATGCATCCAGCCTTGTTAAATGGCCCCGAATCAGGTCAAAGTAAAGTGTTCGGAAGAACTCATTATTACATGCGAACTCTGTACCAGAACCAAGTAGCCGATTAATGATAGCGTAAGCAATTTGAGGTTGTTTGCAAATCAAATTGTTTAATGGTTTCAACCAAGAATTGCTAACACTGGCAACTTTTTGTGGGAATGGTCCATGGTTTTTTAATACAACTTTTGAATGGTACTCATCCAACTCCTAAAATGATCGAAAATGATCGAAAGCGATCACGTGTTGACCAAACGTCTTATTAGCTGACCGCGTAATATATTTACATTAAACGATTTCTGAGCCCTAGACGGAAATCGAACCCGCAACCTTCTGATGACCGGTGAGACGTTCTAACCATTGAGCTACCACTACTCAGATGGTGAGATAAGGTGCATGTTCGTCATATGTACTGTACTGCCTAAGCGGAAGTCACGATATGATAATAATGACGTAAATACTTAATGTCGAACACGAACTTAGTTCATGTGGGAGCTTGGTAAATCTCTGACGACTAGTGGACGTTCGTCAAGCTCGTTCTCTCAGAAAAACGATTTCTGAGCCCTAG
>JBAHVQ010219641.1:0-11205 GCA_036872915.1 Nanipora kamurai
GTATGTATGTATGTATGTATGTATGTATGTATGTATGTATGTATGTATGTATGTATGTATGTATGTATGTACGCACGCATGTATGCATGTATGTATATATGTATATATGTACTGTGTGTCCCAAAAAAAGTCTATCTTATCATTGCTTAATTGGTATTCTTTACAAATACCTATTGTACAACAGGTGATTTCTGAAGAATAATCGATGTAATTTTTAGTAGGATAGCCTTTCTGGGGGACACACTGTAAAACTAAATGTATGTATAAGCATACTTGTATACTTACAGGTATGTATGAATAAATTCACACATTTATTACAAAAATGTCGTTAAAGTGCTGAAAATATTTTCGACTAAAATTTGAACTACAACTCTCAGCTGGTTAAACCTGGACCAAGCCATGCTGTTGAAGATTTCTATTGTTATTTCTAGGGATAAACGTAACAGTTTCATGTAACCTCAAAGCCAAATCCATGCCTTATCGCTACTTTATTCTGGGAGCTTTTACCTCTGTAATTACCATTCGATCCATCATTTACCGTCGCAAAAGTGTTTGCTTCGGTGGCGTCGAAGCCCTGTGGAATTCTTTAAAAGACATTGTGAATATTTTCTTCTAATTTATAGACAATTGTCATAGAATCCTTGGACGCCCCACCAGACCGTCCAAGAAAACCGTCTGTTACGAGTGAAAATGAAGACCTGTTTAACGCTCATAATTTTGATATAAAAATCGAACTCGACTTTCCTTTACCAGGTATGTATACGCTTCGTATCTACTGTTAAGGAACGTAGTAGTCATATTTAAATCCTTGCAACCAAAAGATATCGAACATTCGTGACATCCTCGCTCGTCCTTACGCTGGAAACTTCGTTACTTTCGTATCAAGGCCAAAGTCGACGTTTATCAAGTCCAGTTGGTGTGGTAATGCTGTATGATCAGCACAAAAATTTGCAGGTTACTGTATCCACTATTTTACTCTGGCTTCAGCCAGACAATTTAACTCGTCAAGGGGAGACCCAATAGATGACGACAGCAAAAACAAAGACAGAACAAAGAACAAAAGAATAAATGTTTAAGCATTTTTGGTTAAGAACGTGGGAACTGTGAATGTGACTGTCAGTGAATGGCATGTTTGATATTCAACGATTCGTCGATGCTTTAGGGATTTCAGACTATTCATTTTCTTTGTTTTGGATGAAAGATTCATGGGAAAGAAAATATCGTTCGTGATACTGGAACGCCTTTTGCTTAAGGTCTGTTATTCCAAGAAACCACCATTCCCGTACGAGTTATCGCTAGACATTTATTGCATCTGTTTATCCACATAAAGTAAATGGTTTGAACCTGGGAGAATCGTGACATGTTTGTAGAAGTTGATCGTCCAGGTTAGTGTAGTCTTGAGAAAGACTGTTGGTGGAAGTGACCAACGTTTCGACGGCCTTAGCGGCGGTCATCTTCAGAGTCAAGAGACTGACACCAACAGTCTTTCTCAAGACTACACTAACCTGGACGATCAACTTCTACAAACATGTTTATCCACACTTATTTTGTTTGCTTGTTTGTTTTTTTTGTCTTCAGACAATCGTGCTGTATCAGTAACCCCTAAAAACACAAACCATGGGAAAGATAACACTCCTCGAAGATCTCTCAACCTTGAAGACTACAAAAAACGACGAGGACTAATTTAACTGATATTCGTACACCTTCGAAAACTTCTTTTTACTGGTCCCAACCTTCATTGCCTAAACTACAGGTCTGAGCAATACAACAAACACTATAAAATTTTTTCTTAGGAAGTTTTTACTGATCAAACTATGGAACGCCATGGACTCAGAAAAACTCAGAGCTCCTGACGGGACTCGAACCCGCAACCTTCTGATGCTGGCTAGACGCTCTAACCATTGAGCCACTAGAACTCAGATGGCGGAGCAAGGTTACTGACGGTATTTAAACCTGGGACGAGCCAGTCGGCAATGACTTGCTGGAAAGCAAGCCATTAGATATCAGTAATGGTTCCAGAGAAACAATGCAATTTCAAAGAGTTTTTCTGAGTCCTGTTGTTTCATAAAGCTACCGCAATTTGGTAAGCAGGGCCACTGGAAGTACGTTTTGTTGAAACAATATGCAACAGAGATGTTATGGTATGAACCTCTCCACAATTTGGATCAAGCTTGCAAACAAGCTATCACATACTGGTTGCAGCAACGCGGTGCAAATCGAGCGAACGAAATTTCATTATAGGCTTGATCAAGGTAGCTTTAGGTTTGTTAAGACATGTGCGATTTTTGCTTTGTACATCTCTGTCTCGCTTTCATATCTGGCTGACGTCATTCATTTCAGGTTCTGACATAGACGATACGTCTAACTCCCTTTTGAGCGCTTGTTGGTAGACCCATTGCTGTAATTTAGGATCAAGTGTTTTTTTCTCAGCGTCAATTTCTTATCGCGTAAGGTCTTGACTCAGATCGTGCTGTGTACGAAAGCTTTCAAAAATTGCACAGTCGAGTCAGCAAACCTGCTGCAAACAATAAACCTCTCTTTTTATTGCTCTCCCGTGCATGCAATACGTCACAAAATAACGGCAGGGACGTTTTAATCTGCTGATTGAAAACATTTTTTCCTTAGAAAGTGCAAAACATTCGAATGCTTCTTATTGGTCACTTGACGGTCCCGTGCTACCATCGGCAAATTTAGTACTCGCAAAAACCAATCAGATGTGTGGAGACATTAAATCTTTTTTAGAACTCAATTATATGGCCGTGACGCCGAGAGCTCCGAATATGTAAATCCTGGAATTTGATTGGTTCGTAAGCGATCGAATTTTTCCCGTATGTTCCCGCTTGGACGGGAAAAAATTTAAAAACTTTATTTCATGTACAAAGTAAAGTTTTTAGAAAAATGTAAAGTAGAACTTTAGAAATGCAGTACGATCAAACAGAAGAAAAATCATGCTATGTAATTGACCTTTCCGAAGTTGGGCTAGAAACCTGGTAACCACAAAACTGACATTGCATTATGGGACTGCTTTTAGGGACGAGTAGTTTTTTAGCCTCCCGAAAAACAGTCCCACGATGCCCTGCAAACCTGGTTGTTACCAGCAAAAACAAAACACATCAGTAGAACATCGCGAGTCCTATGGAAGTATCGAGCTTCTGCTTTTGCACGGACCTTGACTCTGCGGACCAAATCGGACGAATCGTTTGAGATTCAGAAGACAAAGAATCCGCGGCCATGTTGGTGCCAAATACGATAGCAGTTAGTGAGATTCTTGTTAAAGTTCTAGCAAAATGGCCGTCCTGACGTCACATGCAAACCATCAATTGCACTCACGTCTCTATAATCAAAAGGGTCATCTTTTTGTTTGAGAGCCATGGGGATTTTCAAATCTTGGCCGTGTAAATGTTTTCGTGTGTAATTTTAATATAGTAAGTATATGTAATCACATTTATACATCACTTTATCTAACTATTTAGCCTTCAATCTGTGTAAATTTCCCGTATTAGCTATTTACTACTAGTAGTTATTACGGTTGCTGTAAAATTATGATTATTACTTAACAATTGCAGTTAAATATAATTTGATTATTTAATTTTTAGTAACTAGTTTCATTTCAAGCTACATTGTGTGCGCGCTAAGTTAAAACCAGTTTGAATGAAGAAACCAGTTACACGAATGTTCATTGCATGGTCGACCGTAATCCTAAATTAAAATTTTATAAAATGTTTTCGGCATGTTTTCATTGATTACTTTCACTCAAACATGTCAAATACTAGAGTCAATTCGAAAAATTGACTGGAACCGGAATTCAAACTGACACCTTCGGGTTTCCGAACTGCTGCTCTACCGGTTGAGCTGTTCAGGGGGGACCTATTCCCGATATTCTTATTCCGGCATACGGAAACAAAGTTCTGTGTGTTTTGACTAAATCTACTGATTTTTCGCTCTTGGCATTCCATGCCTCAAAACAATATAAAGGAAATTCAATTCCATTCGTACTTCAACCGAAATAGGTCCCAAAAGAGTGCGCCCTGGGTCAATTGGGAACGGATAATCAAAAGGGTTGGGAAACTGCCGGAACTTAAGAATGGAGAAACTAACGTTTCGAGCGAAGGCTCTTACACTCTAACTAATGAGTTGTATACTCTGACAAGTTTAAAAGAAATTTTGAGGTGCATTCTAGAGTTACCAGAAACACTAATGATTTGTATTTGCCATGTTGCCGCCTTACCACGGAACAGCGAAGTTTTAGTTTCAGAGGGGCGAAACTGTGGAATTCACCATTGCCGGAGATTAAATCTGAGCAATCACTTAAATCTTTTAAATATTTTTACTTAAATTGTAATTGAATTGTTTATAGTTAGCTTATCACATATTATACATTATTGTATATAACTTACCTTATATATAGTATAAGGCATATATATTGAAATTTATGAAAGTTTATGAAAAGTGAGGATGTGCCGTGTTTCGATTAAGTTTAGTGCAGGTTGAATTTGCCCTTTATGTTACCCTGATGTTGATTTTGAAATAGAGTTTCGAATACGCTTGACAAATTTTCCTACAAGATGTACACATGCTTCAAAGTGATCACGTCAAACGGTTTCAGTGTAGTCGGCGCTTTCTTTCAAGCACCATACAAGAACGTTAAGGTCTATGTCAACTTCAAGGCGAATGTAACGTCCTGTAAAACTTCGACATTTGGAAAAACAGTTAATTTACTGCGATATTTGATATGAATGACTTGTTTTATGACTTACGAAACGCTCCGTTCTTGCAGAAAGTCTTCTTTCAAGACGTCTCAGATGTCCCTTCCGTGGGTTGACGTCGTCTTCAAGTTGTAAAAATGGTCTGGTAGGGGGTTGCGTACAGAACAACGACAATGTTAAGGATACTGGTGACTAAAAATTATTCATACACTCACATTACATGAAAAAATCTTTTGTTTAAACGACCCTGTCGTTGAAGATGACCAAGTAGATCTTAAGGTCCCTACTTCCGATGAAGCTCCAGCTACTATGAAAAGTTCTATAGCCTGGCACAGGTTCATTCAATCATGAGAGGAACGTTTCGTTATCTTCCAAATTTTCATCACTTCGAACATTTTCACACCGTGAGTTACCCACAAGGGCTGGCTGTCTTCAAGAATGATATATAGGTTATACGTTTGCAAGGCAGTGAATTGAGAAACGCAGGAAACTTCGTAAATAACGAAATGGTAAACTGTAAACACAAAAGTTTTCGGTATATTCGAGAATATTTGCTTGACAAACAGGGATAGTATGTAGGTCCGCACAAGGACACCATCAAAGCCTTCTCGATGAATGTTGTCATTTCTGAGTATGTCCACTTCTTGTTGGCCACCTCTGCACACTCTTAAAAACGGTCGCTGAGCCAACCGTAAGGGATAATGCAATGTTACTTATTACAACGACAGAATGGGCGTCGAACTTGTTTCCCAATGCCAGTAATGGATTAGCATTGCACTTGTGATTCGTACAATTTCTTATGTGGCATGCCACATTAAGAAAGAGTTTTTTTCACTTTTCATAATAGTTTTCGGTGCCTAGAATGCCTAGAATTTCTATGTATTACTTTTAGTTTTATTCTTCTTCCAAAGTATTTGTGCACATGTCTTTAGGTCTCAACTTTGCGTTCTTTACTGTTCTGAAAACTGTATGGAGCTACCTTATTAGGTAGAGAAGTCAGGCTCGAATGGCAAACAATCCATTGTTAGCAGTCCTTAACAACGTCGCAAGAAAATTTTTAATTTTTCTCTCCACTTTACATTTAATTATGATAACGGCTCTTTGCTTCAACCTCGATAATTTTCCTAGCCTAGTACCTGAATTCTTTATTTTTGAGTGCTAAAATCTATATTATCTTTTCATGCACACAGTTGAAAAACCATCCATGAATGCCAGGCTGCATAAAAAACATTTTCAAGTGACTATTTTCCAACCTTGTCGAAACGCACGATCTAGGAATACCTTGTACTGTCGTGTCTACGAAATCCTGGCTATCGTTGGCTGAGGAAGTTTGGTAGATATTAGTCCTCTTGAATGCTTGGTGATCCAATGTATTCACGAAGCGAAACTAACTGGATTTTGATCGCTGTATGCACGCATGCGCCGGCAAGCTTACTTATCAGTAGCAACGTTATCAGATGACGTCAGTAAATGAAAACGTTTCCAAGACAACGTTTCCTTAATTAAGATTAATCCTTTTTTATTAGATTGATCTATCGGGAAAGAACCTCCCTGCTGCACTGCAAAAGATTTGATTCGTCCACATCACATTAACTGGATGAGCAACGAATCTTTTATACATCGACCTCAAAGCTGCCCTGACCCCCGGAAAAACGAAACCAAGATAGACATTGATCGACCTCGCTCAAGGAGCGTTCTAGTAGGTCAAGATCCAGGTATGGATAACAAGGATTTCTGTTCGGCTCTAAACAGAGAATTTAGCGCTAGGTAAGTTTTTAGCGTTAGAGTTTCTTCTGATGTTCTGTCGTATATTCATTTTCCTAACGAATGATAAAAAAGAGCGCCCTAACCAAGTAGTAAACCGGAAAAAGTAATATTGTATTAGTTTTTAATGCAAAACTTGTGATTTATTTTGTTCATTAAGGGAAAACGACGAGTTCAATAGAGCAAGAGTAAACCAGTGGATGGGATCGGAGGTAAAAAAAAAAACAAACTGTGTCGTCCAAACACCTTTGTATTTCTTTGAAACATGTTTTTTCAAATGTCTTTTGTTGGATTAAGTGACTGTGATGTTTTTACGAGAAACACCATTTCTTCGGCAGGTGGAATCAGACGTTGACCCAGACGCAACTCGTCGAAAACCATTTTACCACTATCCCAGTAACTCTAGTACCCTCGAAAGCAACAATGTAAAAGACTTATTAAAGAAATCTTTTGGTACTAGACCGCAAACAGAACCTGGACGTAACAGAGATCCGTTCCTCTCTGAAAATGTCCGAGTGAACGTTAGACAAAGTTACCACGAAGCTGGAACCAGTCCAACCGCTCCCAGTCACGCTAACGAGCAAGTTTTACCGGAAAACTGGGTCCTTGTAGAGAAGTAAGCTTTAATTAAGCTTATCCGCACGACAGATAATATTCCTTCCTCCTTGCCTCAGCTAGAATTTCTAGTATTGGAAACAGAGCAGCGATCAAATAAGCAGCCCTACATTGAAAGATACCAACTCCCCAAGAGTAAATCTGCTTTTTACCTCTTAATGGTCAGATTGTACAGACAACACTTGAATTATTAAAGCAAGCTCTAGTCAACCTGACTGACTTGTCATTGCAAACTCGAGTAATGGAAGCACAAAGCATGGGTCGATATCGAAAATGCACAAAATGATCGAAAGAGGGTGGAAAATGTCAAATTTATTTGCGGGATTAAGCACCCCTCAGTTATGAGAGTGCTCAGTTAAGTAATTTCAATGACTCCTCGGGCCGGTTTTCTCAATCACTTTTTGGTCAAGCAATCTACCCTATCAAAAGCCTGAATTTACTGATATGTTTAAAAATGTAATTCAAAGGCAACTTTTGAAGTAAAATGTTGTCAAATTGTGAGATTACAGTCAGTGAACCAGATACCTGAAACGGATGTAGCTTCTACTTAGACACATTCCAGTTCAAAGTTTAGCCATTTTGAAAGCTCACTTTTATCTCCATAGGTCATCTTTAGATACCATCATGCCTTGCGATCCGGAAGACAAGTCCAACGTGCTTGTACGCAGTCCTAAAGAGACTTCCACACATACGAGTGAACAGTCAAACGATAACATTGAACGAACACGAATGGTATTATCAAATGAGTTTGGCTCGACATTTGAGATCCTGCAAAAAGTAGCTGAACGTAGTGGAGACACAGAAGGACGGGCTGGAACGGAAGGAGAAGATGATGTGAGTAAATAGCATATCCCTACTACTGTGCACGGCCAGAAATCTCTCATGGTTGTTGCAAGATGTTACAGTAATAGAGAGGTTAAGATTTGCGCTTAGGACGCTAGACGATTTTTCAATTATTTACTTGATTCTTCCAGAAAACTTGGACAGAATTATGCCACAGAAGACGGATAAAAAAGATAATAAGATATCATTTGGTTTGCAACCTCGATTTCTGGCTTAGATTCAAGTTGACAAGTGGTCAGCAGAATGCTCCGTCGGCTCATTTACCTTTTTATTTAATTACTATGTATGTAAACCAGAAATTGACCCGATAAATCACAGTTTGTAAAAGTACCCAAAAGGGGCTTTATGCCTTGCGATTGTAATCCTGGAGTATGTTATTACCCCGTAATCTGTCCATGCCACTGACCTCTATATAACTGGACTGCGGATGAACCTCTGGAAAATGTCCTCCAAAGTCCGCCATCTTGGTAGGTCATTAGCCCTCCTCAACCAATCACGTGCAAGATGCGTTTCATGAGATGGAAAAGCGGCATGGGACCAAACTCGACAGAAAAGCGAGTTTAGGGAGTTGACAACGTTTTGAAAAGTAAAAAAATATGTCGGTAAATCGAACATTTCACTAAGTTCGGATATCTTTTACAAGTTTCCCATCGGAAGATAATTCTGAATGTTTTTATGTAGTATTACTCGTCGGAATTCTTCGGATGACTCACCAAGATGGCGCCGGTCAATTGCGGACACTTTTGGCAATACAGAAGTATTAGAGACCCGCAGTCCAGTTATACAGGGGTCAGTGGTCTATGTATCAAGATATCTGTTAATGATTCATCCAGTTAATCCTCGATGCTCCTTTTCAATTTAGGTTAGTTCTGATACACAGGGTAATCGAAACGTCACATCAATGGCTCAAGTTGGCACCTTTGCCAAGACCTTAGTCAAATGGAAAGGACGCAGAGGAACGGAGGAAGCTCGCTCAAGACTTGGATTTCAGTCACTGGCAAGTTGAACTACACCTCTAGAACACAAAAGGTTTGGGAAACTTCCGGAACTTAAGAATACTTAAACTGACGTTTCGAGCGAAGGCCCTTCGTCGGAGTGAAACGTAAAATGGAAAAAAATAAGTGGTGTTTTTATATTGAGAAGGAATCGTATGACAAAACGATGACCAATGGGATTTAAAAATTGATAACAAACTAGCTAATGAGATGTAAATGATGGGTAGTCATTTGCTATTTTAAAACGTCGATCAGTTAACCGAAACTGTTACCATTCCCTTGAGGCCTCTGCCGGGTCCTCCCCCTTTTTGATTAACTGATCGACGTTTCAAAATAGCAAATGACTATCCATCATTTACATCTCATTAGCTAGTTTGTTATCGATTTTTAAATCCCATTGGTCACCTTTTTGTCATATGATTTCTTCTCAATATAAAAACACCACTTATTTTTTGCCATTTTACGTTTCACTCCGACGAAAGGCCTTCGCTCGAAACGTCAGTTTAAACATTCTTAAGTTCCGGCAGTTTCCCAAACCTTTTGACAATCTACAAGCCGTTCAATACTGCCAACGCAGCACTCTAATTTTTATATCATCCTCTAGAACACAGTCGTACACAACTTAATTCCAGGTTTGTTGTCTTTGTATGGGTAATTACGTGGCGCCGAGTAAATTTATCGCTCGTTGGAACTGTAGGGAGAACGGCTTAGGGAGCTGATTGGGTTATCCAGTACAAATAAAGACACTTTACTTCACTTTATTTTATTTTACTTCACTAAAGATTATCGAACACTTTTGGTCAATTTTACTGAACAATTCTTTCAGATAATTAGCTGTTGCCCATGGATAGATATATGATGGTAGGTATTTGATAGAGAAATTGTAAGGGGTTAGGACTGGACTACGTCGCAAGTAGATGTGCCTTTGTGTAGCCTAACTACAACCTTTCGTCTTTTTTCTTAAAAGAATGAAGAGCATCAAAAAATACTGGCAAGTGAAGCCGATAAGATCAAAACTGAGGTTAGTTTTAGTCCATGTTGTCAAATGATCCACTAGCACCCAAGACCTGTGACTGGGTGTGTCAAGCCCTGGGCCGAGTTGTTCAACGGGGCCCGGTTGTTCAAAGAACGATTACCGCTAATCCTGGGTTAAAATTTAATCGGCTTTTTTGTTTGGCATGTTTTGCTCAGTGATTTTCGTTCAAACCTTCTAGGAGAAGACCTTTCTATATTTATATGATATCTGAGCAGAAAACTTGAAAAATCCTTTCCTACGTTAGAAGTATTTCATGTACAATGTTTTCACTAACAACGGGGCCCGGGCGATTAGCTTTAATCCAGGATTAGTGAAAACTTTGTGGATAAAATACTGCTAATGTAGGAAAGAATGTTCAAAGTTTTCTGCTCATATATTATGTAAGTTTAGAAAGGTTTTATCCTAGAAAGTTTTAACTGAAGTCATCAAACATAATATATCTAATAAAGGAGCCGATTAAATTTTAACCAGGATTAGGGGTAATCGTCCTTTGAAAAACCGGGCCCTGATTTCTTAATCCAACGGATTAGTCCTGGGGAGCGATCGGTACCATGTAATATTTAAAAAAACGAGAACATGAGACGACAACCGAGTGTTTTAGATCCGATAAAACACGTACTACGAATTTTTTGAATCGCTTCAAAAAACGAACTCTTTAACGCGCTAATTTGTGAAGGAAGTTTTTAAATTAATGCTTTCTAAGCCGAGAAAATTTGACGAGAAAAATCGAGCGAGTCTTTATCATATATAAAGATACGACATGGTTGTGATTTTCCTTTGTGTTTTCCTCATGAATATTAATACGTTTTTGAAATATGCTCTAAAGATACGACACGGTTATGATTTTCCTTTGTGCTTTCCTCATGAATTATTAATGAGTTTTTGAAATATGCTTTAAACATGGCACGCAAAATTATAAGCACTACTCCGACTGAACGAAACCACAACGGACATATAGAGAAAAACTTGATCACGGCTGGGATTCGAACCCACGACCTTCGGTTAACTGGTTCAACACCCCACCATCTAAGCAACAAGACCAAGCTGGGAAAAGTCCTTGGGGTGGTTGCATTTACGTTTGACATTTCTAAACTAACTAGTTTCTTCCGTATCAACACGGACCTTGCCTGCAATGGTAAATAGTCTTTTTTCGCAACCAGGTGAAGTAGTAGTCATATTCAAAGTGCTACTCTGGTTTCGTGGCCAGCAAAAGGTGCATGCAATTAGCCCAAAAACTTTTCTAGTT
>JBAHVQ010219662.1:0-11204 GCA_036872915.1 Nanipora kamurai
AATCGAACCCGCAACCTTCTGATGACCGGTGAGACGCTCTAACCATTGAGCTACTACGACTCAGATGGTGAGCTAAGACGCAGATTCGTCATATGTACTACCTAAGCGGAAGTCACGATATGATAATAATGACGTAAATACTTGAACTTGAAATTTGGTTCATGTGGGAGCAAAATGACGGCACCGGTAAACCTAACTGCAGTATTTTAAGGTCTCTGATAATAATAAATAGTCACGATGAAGTAATTGCGATGAACAATTTATATCTTTCTGCAACTTTCCTCTAGATATTAATCAAATAGATTGTCTTCTGCAAGGTGGTGCCTCTAAACAGCTTTCTAATTACGAAAAATAGTTGATTTGAAATCTGAGTCGTCTAGGTGATTTTCACCGAACAGAATGCTATGGGCATGGCCGCTCAGAGCATGCGTACAATCTCTGTGATTTTATAAACACGTGGAATGTTGCAAGATTCGGAAGGGAAGTGTTCTTTAGCTTTTCAAAAACCTCACATAACCTTAGAAGTCTTTATATCCCAGTTTATAAACGTGAAAATCTATTTTAAATCGTTTAAATCGTTGCGATAGAAAAGCGAGGCGGGAAACGAATTCTATGGGTATTTCGGCCTACAATGGAAAAGGGCTCCTACACTGAACTTTATCTAGCGTCCTTTCACTTATGATGAAAACCGGCCAGGAAGTCTCATTTGGCGATTTTAGAATGTTGCCTTCTGGTTCTACTTAGTTTGACGTTCTTCCCCGAGAAAGTTTCTGAATTTCTAAAATGCGACCGTCTCTTAACGTTAATATTAGATCCTTTCCCTTAGCACCTTTTTAAAATTTTTATCTACTTCTCGGTTTTTGAATTCTTAGTACGCCTACTTCTTCACCATGCGAGAACTCGTATTCCTTCCGCTAATTCGTCTTGCCGCTAATTCTTTAACATTTCTTTGTGACATTTCATCGATTTACCTTTTTGTGTCAGTTGGGCACTTAAGCCGATCAACTCCTGTAAAAAACTGCTTAAGTAACGAAACATTGAAAAAATTCAGTCCTGAAGAAACCATATTTGACGAAAGAACTTTCGAAAATATCTTTGAGATTACTCAGTTAAGTCTCTTGAAACTTTCTTTATTTATTCCCATGGAATCCATATGCGCTCAATCACAGTTCCAAGAGATTTCTGGTGATAACTTCAACAAGTCATTATGCAATGTGAATCTTTTACATATTAAACAAATCTCGATATCTCGAGAACGAAGTGAGATAAGGGAGAGCTATAAAGGACAATGTTCATAATTCCAAAAGTTCATTTATCAGATATGGTTTCTTTCGAACTGATTTTTTTCAAATCATACGCCCTTCAAAAATGATATGGTTCCATTATGGCTGTGCATAGACTTAATTGCTGGGTTATTATTTTATACTTCTTTTATAAAACAAACATAACTATCAAAAGGCGTGGAAAATTCGGTATTCATAAACTTTTTTTTATGAACACGACGATGGGTCGATTAGAGTTTGCGTATGTAGGAACTTATCTTGGCTTTTGAAGAACCTCACACAGATAAAAATATCTTACTACCTGTATATCCTTTAAGCTTGATCGTCTTAATCTTGTCATATATCCGCCATAGTTGCTGAAAGCCAAGACCCCAGGTGATTTATTGACATTATTTTTCTGTTTCTTTTCACCATAATCTCTTTTCCTTTTAACTCCTTTATTGGGTTTAGGAACTACTGGTTTTCGTTGAAACGGTTTCGTCTAAAGGGGACAACAAAAACACACAAAACACATTCCACCGATGTGAAAAATAGTTCGATTCTGATTCAGACTAAACTTAAAGGTAACATGGAAAAAGAAGACAAGGAAGAAGGACGGAAGAGGAAGAACAGAGGTGGCTGAAAGAGAGAGGAAGTGTGGAGGAGGTCCAAAAAGGGGTTAGTAAAGGGGGCGAAGTAAGAGTGAGGGATTGGGGAGAAGGAAAAGAGAAGTGACTCCCGCGTTTCATCCGTTCTCCATCCTTTATCCACCTCCTCCTTACTCCTTTTCCTTCTCTAAGTTACCTTAAGGATGACTGTGTCGGAATAGTCCAACACCTAAATCCAAGGTTCGTGCTGCTCTTGGGAAGTTGAATTCAAGGAGTATTCCATGTGTTTTGAACAAGGAAAATGTCAATTTTTAAAGAGTATTTAGGAAATTTTCCAGTAAGAAAATAACTTGTACTCTGATCCAAATGCTGTGCTGCTTAGTGTAGCGCTCTCCATGACCTCCCTTTCCAAGTCAAAATATTCCAGGATAAAATAACAACTATCAAGTCATTTTGTGAAGCAATGAATACTACTTTTCATCGAAGTAATTTATTTAACTTTTACTTGAACATCATCTTCAAGTAGTATTCAAGTAGTTTTAGAAGTGCCCTTCATTGAAAGTCAAAATTTGATTCAAGGAGTATTCAAGGAGTATCCATGAAGTCCTGGGAGTTGTACGAACCCTGTGAACCCCTTCCTAACTCCTGACGGTTTTATTTGCCAGGGGTAAAAACCCTTGCAGGGAAAGGATTGAAGGAAAATACTGGAAGGAGAAATGAATGAGGAGATGGGTGAAGAACGAAAAGCCAATGGGGACAGAATATTTTCAAAAAGAAGCTTACAAAACAGTCTCGTACTAACTGACATATTTACATCCGGGATCACGAATTAAGTAATATTTAAATCACGAGTAGGAATGTTTTATCGGATATAAAACACTAGGAGACAGCCGAGTGTTTTAGATCCGATAAAACACGTACTATGAGCTTTTCGAATGACTTCAAAAACGAACCCCTCAACATGTTAATTTACCAGAAAAGTTTGAAAATTAATGTTTTCTAAGCTGAGAAAATTCAACGAGAAAAACAAGCATCCCTTTATCTCATGTAAAGACACGACACGGTTATGACTTTCCTTTGTGTTTTCCGCACGAATTATTAATGAGTTTCTGAAGTCATATTCAAGACTCCGTTTTGTTTAATACGACTTAACCTTTAAAGTGTATATGAAGTGAAAATTAAGTTTTTCTTACATGAAAGAACTCTTAAAATTATCTCACAATATCTTTCATATTTTTTCCATAACTCACTTTGTTCTTGAGCTATCACGATTCATTGGATATGAAAATGACGCCCTGCATACGTCACAGTGCATAATGAGTTATACAAAAAATCACGCATATCTTTGAACTTATTCTCTTAAATCACTAGAAACCTTGTCTGTTTAGTGTTATGAGGTAAGTACACCCACATTCACAGAATTATGAGACGTTGTTGAATAACTTCAACAATATTGCTCAATTTTATCACATCCCATCCTGCACCGTGGCGTATGCCAGGTGTTATTTACATATCAAACAAATCTTAGCATCTCAAGAACGATGTCAGATATGTAAAAGGTCCAAAAGATGTTGCACTTGTAAAAGATGATATACACTTGAAAAAGATGATATAAACTTTCTTTTTTCTGGAAATTACTCCCAGAATGTTTTCAATTTTTCCAAGTCGAAAACTATTCACATGAGTTTATTTGTTTTATATGCATCTAACAAAGAATTTTTGTACAAAAAAGTACACAAAATTCGTGCGCTAAAGATTAAAAAGAACGTGCTTTTTGACGATCAACTTTAATATTTTCTCAATTTCCTAATTCCTCTTTACAAGGCAACCCAACCAAGAACAATCATTATACCTTCATTTGGTTTGAAACCCAAAAACGCCATAAATAAGTACACGGTGTAGTACGGACACCAAAATGAAACCAGAGTTCTAAGAACAGCCCATATTCGCAATCAATCCCTTCCCGAAATCGGCAGATGTTAAATCGCGGAGTAGCTGTTTGAAGGAATCCTCTCGCTTCTGTTCAAGGGAACATTAAAATGGTTATGAAATTTAATTTGTGTCGCTTCCGTCCTAGACGTAGTTTTTGTGAAAAAAGCTCTACTAGCAGCTGGTTCCTAATATTTTTCAACAACTGTCCTTCCAATTCTGCCGTTCTTCGCCATACGTAACAGCCTCAGTTACACTTAGAGCTCGAGTTTAACTTTCACTACAAGCAATTTATCAAACTGGGCTCTACTCCACGGATCTTGTTGTCAACCAAGACGTGTACCACTCTTTGATATCTTACATGTAACCCAGGAATTTTAATATCTAGTTTTACATTTTTAAATCGTTCCTATTTTCCATCTTTTTATTGTTTTTATTAAACTTATCAAACTTCGTCACAACTGGTAATATTTCCACCCTCGTAATTAATTTTCACTTGAGGCGGCTCCCTAGAGTAATTTTAAATAGAAGACTGGTACCCAAATATGGCCAGCACGCACGCGCAGACAGTGATCTTGTCGAATCGTTATTCTATCACGACAGCACCGATCGCGTCACTACAAATGGAAAATTTTACGTTTGCTTCGGTGAGTTTCTTTAAAATTTGGTAAATAATGCAAAACACAATAAGTGTAACATATCGAATTCTTAAAATTTTTCATAAGACAGAATCTTTTAAAATCTATCAAGTTCACAGCAAAAAATCTACCGTGACAACCTCCTTTCCCAACCTATTTTAGGATTATATTCTTCAGTGGAATATGTAGCCTTGCACCAATTTTCAGAAAAAATCACCGAACAAATGCGAAGATAATGTGTCTTTAATGTGATAATCGTGGAAGTATGCCGTTGTTCCAACGCTATTATTGCCACAGTAACAGTCGAAAATTGCATAGTTCGACCAATATCTCATGTTTATCATGCTTCCTCTTCAGTTAGACACACATTGCACCGAACTTACATCTATGTTAAAGAAAGAAATGCCCATAAATGGAGACCGTGCTTATTACATCTTGTAAGCACAGAAACTGTTGGGAGCCACCTTAACATAGACCACATTCGCCACAACAAGTGCGTGTTTTACTGGCCAATGTTTCACTTGCCCTTATTTTATTTGTAGGTGTCTTACTGAAGCATTTCTCACTAGTTCGTATTTTGCCAGCCCAGTCAGTTCTTCAAGGCATTCTCTTCGGCGGTTTACTAAGAGAGGATATGTTCTACTGGTCCGTGTTACATCGGCCCGTATTTACTGAGGCGTGTTTCATTAGCCCGAGTTTTATTAGCCCGAGTCTTATAAGCCCGTGTGTTACAAGTCCGTATTTTATGAATTTAATCAGTATTTCACGAGTTCCGTCGAATCCACGTCCAGTGCTTGTTTTGCTATGTTCACTTCCCCTCCCCAGTCCTGCTACACTAAAGTTATTCGTAGTTCAAAGTTGGCTTGGTCGAAATAGTTAGAACCGTACTTAACTTTCAGTTGCACATAAATTTAGAAACTGACTGAAACTGAACGGAAAGAGTACTGGTCTGGTTAACAACAACAAAATGCCGAGCTGTAGGTTATTCAGAGACTTCGTGCCCTGAAACAACAAACGTGCACAGTCATCAAAACTCTAAATAACACTACCAATTTTTCGGTTAACAAATACGCCAGCGTGTTTGACTTAATGGAAAACATCGGAATGAATCCCTGGCAAATCGAAAATATTCAAACCACGTTGAAGAAAGGATTTCACTTAATCTTGTTCCCCGCATCGACCTTAATCGAATGCAAAGGAAGAGGTAATGTTAAATACATTAAATCTCCATTTCGTACAACCACTGGCTATAGCAGAAAGCCTTGAAATTTAGTGAATAGCATTTTAAACTAAAGCAGCTTCATTGATGCTACTGATCGAGAATTCTCCGTTTCTTTGAGTCTGACAAAACAGAACGCTTATCAAAAAGAGCAAGCGAATTCTCTCATTCCAAGAGAAGATTTCAATGGTTAAGCTACACTGCAAAACGCCACTCAGTCAGAATCGAATTGAGGGGCGCTCCCGCTCGGTGAATGAGTTTTTACTTTTTACTAATCAACATAAGGCAAAGTTAATGCATTCAAACCGGGAATATTCAAACCTGGAAAATTCAAATCTGAGTGGAAGCAGTAAAAACTAAAGTCACGAACTGGGGCTGTAGTGCTAGAGGATTGTAGGAGGTATGTTAAATATTAACAATGCATTGCAAGTACACTTGCTTGAAAGGAAAGCTACAGAAAGGATAAGTCTGGTTTTATATGTGAAAGCCATTCATGAAAGGCATTAAATGAATAAATGATGCTCAAGCAGTGTCTGCTAGAACTGGTTATGTGTGATAGTACATGTAGTAGTAGTAGTAGTAGTAAGGGTAATCATGTTTGTTATTGAGAAGACACAGAGTGTGCTAAGGGTAAAAAGAGAGTCATTGCTTGATAAGAAGTGGAGAAGGGATGTTTAGATAAGTATCTTTACTTAATTCCACTGGTTTACCCAATGAGTTATAGCTAAACTGACTCCCCAAACTTCCAGTATGGGTCAAACATCAGCATCCAGGTGATCTGGAAATACAAAAGTGGACTGGGACTAGCTGTCAATAGAAATCCATTTCCAATTTAAACTCACGAATACCTCATGAACCATACCAGATTCTGTTCTTAAATTCATTATGAAAATACCTTTCCCTTTATTGAATATGGACACAATGTTTCAAACAGTTTCACAGAAGACACAGAATGTGATTATAACTGACTAAAGATATGATTAAATGGATTTTTATTGTGCAGCTAGTCCCAGGCCTTTTGTTTGCAGTCAGATCACCTGGATGGTGTAACGTGCAGGTAAAAATACCAAAGCCATGTTGCTCACTCCAGTTAACAACATTATTATCTATTTTTTATGCTTTAAAAGAAAACAATTTGATATAACATTGCTTATTTCAAACTTGTGACTAAAGAACAATGCTGAATAGCCTCAAACTGAAACAACTTATCAAAGCTGAATTGCAGCAGTCTGAGCCAAATCTTTTCACCCTGCTCACACCTGTTTTAGCTCTCACCAGCCTTCCATTATTGATGTCATTGAGCTGATATCCAGCACATGAAGTACCATATTGCCCTTATTTCTTAATCTCCACCATACAACAAATATTTTTATGAGCACAAATGTGCTTTAAAATAATTTCAGTGATAGTTAAGGTAGGACCTCTGTCACTTATGGAAAATCTTCATCCATAACCAAAGCACAAGGGGCTTCCAAGACTATAACAGGTGACTCTGGTCAAAATAGACAACTGGAATCCCCACATATGTACTTAGAAAATGCTTCATGTATTTGTCATATACTAAAGGAAGTTAACAATAAATGGTGGCAGTGATAACCCATTTTCACAGGAAGTGAGTTATTGAGATCTTATGACTATCAATTTATCTACTCCAGAGGTACTCAGGATGAGCTGCTATTGAAAGTCACAACAAGGGCTCCTATCCTTCACATTACCTTTTCTGGTCCTCTGGTCCTTCTCAATAACATAGACAATGAATGAATAGTCTTTTCTGGTATGGTACTTGGGGTTGAGGAACTATTGAAAAGTCACAACAAGGGCTCCTATCCTTCATATTGTCTTTCTGTTCCTCTCGTCCTTCTCAATATCATAGATGAAATGAATAGCCTTGCCTAGTACAGTTTTTGCTGAGAGTTCAAGAGGCATCAGGCACAGTTAGTAACTCCTTAGAAAACCTAAATATCCCTAAAGGTGTACAGTAACTGACTTAATCTTACATAGCCTAATTTTCTTGGTAAAATTTTTTCCCATGTTAGATCAGTAATCTGCAGGTTTTGGGGATGGAAAAAATACTGTTACCATTTAGTCTAGTTTCCCAGGTGGTTACGTTATGGTGACATCACAGTTTTGAGAACTACTGTACTGACTCCACCCCCTGATCTGCACTATGATAAGGGTAGATAGTGGCACCTGAAATAGTGAAGACATTAGTTAAGAAAATTGCATGTAATGGACCAGCAGTACCTATAGTAAAATATTAACCAAGGTTGAATATCTGACATGTTCGTCAATTGCAATAATAGTATTAGGGTGCCTCTTACTCTGGGACTTAAAGGAAGCTAGTTCCCTTGGTACTCTTTGGGCAACTCTGAGAGTTCCTTGCCTATAAACAAAAGGTAGATTATACCAATATTGTATCAGGTTTTTCATGTTATAACCCAGTGGGAGCTTGCATATAAAACTTACTGTTACACAGCTAGAGAGAAATTATATAAGTACAGCATAGTGGATATGAAATGAACATATTGTATGGTAATATTGGAACTCAAGAATTCCAGATATCAACCAGTAGCTTGTGAAGTACAACTAAGGCCTTTTACCTTATATCATGCATGTCTGTGTGTCCGTAGGATCTAATAAAAACTAGAAGTACAGAATATATGTATAGGAAAACCTTATATGGTTCTTGCATGTGACATTACCAAAGGGAGTGCAATTATACTCCCTTTTGGATCCAAAACATGTAATGAACAGTTGCAATCCTGTCAAAACTTAAGTTATGTGGGGGCCGAAAAACGGGAAAAAATCACCAATATTAAAAGAGTTGTGAGAATTAAAAGAGAGTGTTTACATATGACGTCCCCTCGTTGATTCCTTTCGTACGCACATCAAAACTAATTTTGGATGGTCAAAAGAAACTCTCCCCTTGCCAATTCCTGCATAAGCTCTTGGTTCTGGCTGAATCTTAACACAATTATACAGGTAAGCTTCACTTTGCACTAAATGTTTCTTGGCTGCTGAACCAATGGATGAAAGTTTTTGGCTCATCTAATTAGATATATCATGAAAGCTGCACAAGAACATCCAAGCATTACTCCAAAGGAAATGCCATGCACAGCAAATTGATCTGCACATGTCATCGCAGAATCAACTTCTCATATTGTCCAATGGTTTCTACTACAGCTGCGGTTACATAAAATTTTGGCTTCATTATGATCGTCAAACCGGAGAAAATTGGACTGCAATCCAAAAATTCGGGGAAAGGGCTCATAACGAGGGTTTTCTAGTGGAAAGTGGAGGGTGAGCATGGTGAATTTCTGCTGGTTGGAACGCAATAACGGATACAAAGAGTTCATCTAAAATGTATGGTTGTCATGTCTTGATAGCATTATTTGTTCAGGAAAGAGACAGCTGCGAAGAGAATAGCTAAAGATGGATTCAAATGAAATATTGCTATCAAGTCGAATCGACTGACCCATTTATGCATGGAAAACTGAGGTGCGATTGAATATTATATTTGATGACACATTAATAAGCCAAGGTCATAAGGAGATTCAGTTATTTTAGAACACTCTTTTGGACACGCTTTAAATACTGTCCAATGAAATATTGAGGTCTTGTATTTATGCGATGTAGTTGTACCTGCAACAATTTGCTCGCAAATGTGAGTGTGGACCAAGCTCTACAAACATGCACTATATTATGCACGACCCACGTGTCCCTAAGTTCTTCAGCGGGAGATCACAGTATAACAAGGTCATGTTTACAACTTACCAACTGTGGTAATCCAAGACCTTGAAGAACGGTTTTGTTATATTCGATATTTTTAAGTCTCTGAATTTCATAATCACTGATGCCACTCATTTTCACAATCAACCGCTCACCTACGTCCAGTTTCAGTTCGCAAACGAAGTACCAAGAAACTGTCAAGGTAAATTTTCTCAGCATAGGAACTGGTCTCCAGTCAACAGTGTCGTGCACTGATGGTAATTGTTCGCCTAATTTAATCCTAAACCTAATCCTAACACAAGTTAACCTAAATCTAAACCATGCCCAAAACCTAACTCTGACACTATTCACAGATGGGAAAACGTGCAGAGACGACCACGGTTCATAAATAAAAGGGTTGGGAAACTGCCGGAACTTAAGAAAGGTTTCGAGCGAAGGCCCTTTGTCGGAGTGAAACGTAAAATCCAAAAGTGGCAAGATTTCTTTTCAATTAATATAAAAACGCCACATACTTTTATTGCATTTTACGTTTCACTCCGATGAAGGGCCTTCGCTCGGAACATAAGTTTATCCTTTGTTAAGTTCAAACCTTTACTCTTTTAGTTACCTACAAGCTATTCAATACTGCCGACGCGGCACTCTACTTTTATATCAAGGTTCATAAAGTTCTATAGAAGAGTGTTTTTCTTAGTCTCAAAAAGGGTGTAGGTCACATTAACAGGTAATTTTTCAAGCGAATTTAGGTACTACTTGCGCTGGAGACAGTCGAGCTTCAGAAACGAGCTTTGCGCATTTCACTGCGTACCAACTGTGGTTCCGTCAAATTGTCATTGAGTAGCTTCCTAGCCTTGCAAAAAGTATTTTTCATTCAAGAAGGTTTTGACTTACCTTGATTGGTTTGTAATAAGTATTTTTTTCTTATTTTATTGTATTATCATGTTCTGTTCGGTTCTGTTTCGGCACATTTAATTTTATAGAAAAGTTAGTCCTGTGCTTTATCATTTTTATGTCACCCAAGCTTACAAGGCCTCGAACTTACAGATGCGCCAATCCTCAAAATTTCACCGGGGGTCATTTGATCTTTCTCTCACTCTCTCACGGCCTCGAGACAAGTGGAGCCTGTTTTTTTCATGTTTCGAGTTTCATGTTCATGTTTCAAGTTTTCATGAGGAATTTTGCTCAAAAGTTTGGATGATTCCTTTTTTGAAATGCAAACTCCGCCTTGTCATACTGTAGTTTAGGAATTTTTTGAATGCTCTTTTATTTTTCAACATCTTATAACAGATAATTTGACAAACTTTCTAGACATCAGAAATAGGAGTTCATATTAATCCTTTTCTGGGCGACAGTTGCCTATGGCGACTTATCAATTTTGCTCTGGCAAATGCCAGACGATTTTGGTCGTCCAGGAAAAACCTCCGGAATGGCCAGACAATGAAAGTTACGGTATATAAGTTGTTATCACCTCTAAGTTTTGTTGCTATAGGGTTGCTACGATGCTTTCAGTGCTCACGTTGCTTTTTTTGTCGCTTTACGTTTTTATCCGGCACTACCCTTCGAATCATACTGCTCTTACTAAAACACACTCCCTTTTTTAGCACTTTAATTTTGAGACATCTAGGTTTTTCTACTTATGTTGGTGGCACGTCGGTAGTGCTCGCGTCTCTTACTCCCCTGGCGAGGCGGGTTAGATTCCGGCTTCGTGCAGTTATCTGATTTTATCATTCACGTTATAGTATTCCCAAATCTGATTGGTTAATTTACCTGCAAATAACTGCGTGCAAATATCGATCAGCTGCAAATAACTGCGTGCAAATGC
>JBAHVQ010219673.1:0-11204 GCA_036872915.1 Nanipora kamurai
ATATATTTATAATAATATAATATATAAATATAATATATTTATATATAATAAATATTTATATATATTATATATTTATATTTAATTATTTTACTAACCCATTAAAATAATTTATTTTTTATATGTAAACTCATTGATTTTCTTCTGATACGGAAAGGTTCAAGTAAAAAACCAAGGAGAATCTGTTTAATACACAAAATACTATTTTTGGTCAAATTTTCATTAAAAGCACACTCGGCTGAAACCACTTCCGGTTTACAAGTCGATCAGCAAATTGACTAGCGTTGCATAACCCTATTTATCAGCGCCCTGCACTGCACTGAATTTTACTTCTAGACTTAGAGTCAGTAGTCAAGAGTTAGCATTGAAATTTCAAAAAACTATCGTCGGTGTTAAACACGCGATATATATGAGACACTCTCGTGACCTAAAAAACGTATTTTTGCAGTGTCAATGGAAAAAACCGAATTTCGGTTTTGTATTTCAGTTGAGAAAAGACACTTTCTGGAGAAGCCGGGTATAAGCCTTGCGAACGCCCATATATCCAGTGTGTACGTTGTTAAGATACAAACACGTATTTTCAAAACTCATCTTTTCACGTTTTGAAATGAAATCACTGAAGGTAGGACACCTCATTTGCCGTTCTTGATTTTTCGCTATCGACTGCTGAAGCCATCAAAAACGCCTGCTTTATTTTCAGTTGTTGGTGTTATAGGGATGAATAACCTCCAGGGATGAGTGACCCCAGGTTACTTATCCCTAGTGACAAATGACCTCCCCAGGGATCAATGACCCACATGGGAAACTGAAACTTCCCTAACCGAATCTAAACCTTAATCCTAAATGTAATCCTAAAACTAATCGTAACCCTAATCCTAATCCTGACCCTAATCCTAACTCCAACATGGTTGACTACACGGGTCACTCATTCCTGAGGTAGGTCACCAACAAAATTGGGGATTGATGCCCCTGCACTGGTAAAGTGAGTTGTAGATGACTGGGGCTCAGTCACTCCAAACTCCAGAGGACACTCATCCCCGTGGCACCGGCCGTTGCTCAAAATCTTCATTTTCTTGCGTACTCCCCATTCAAACTAGATGCCGTGGCACGGTGTTTGGGCACAAGCACGAGTTTGTACACTAGTCTGAATGCATTGCCCAAAGACAGCACGGAAAATGACAAGCTTCAAGGATGACAAACATTTCCTTGAAGTTTCTACTAAATTCAAGCAAATCAGTGCAAACCCGATAAAGATCACCATGCGAAACAGAGAAAAAAAATTTGTGATGATTTCTCAAGTCCCATGTTACTAATGATTAAACCTTTCATAAGCTGGCTCTTATCAGTTCTCGACCTGGTATTTTCTGTGCGGATTGATTATAATATGTAAGATTGGTATCGTACTTAGACCTATTATATCCTCCATAGGTGGTTATTTTTATAGTTCTGCGATTTCTGCGATTCCTTTTAACTTTCTTTGTTAGGTAACGTAGCCGTGGAATCCACTTCCTTACTGCAACCATTGTCATGCCCACTCCCCCATGTAACGCTCGGACATGTTCATGCATCACGATCTTCTTAGCCAATGTCGTTGTGGGAGGTATGTATACAGGGTATTTGCCTTGTATTCTGCCATTGCACACCAACAAACCTGACTCGTTCTCTTCAAGGTTGAGGCGAAGCTTATCCTCTTCCATTTGATCTGTGTTCTTGCGACGCAACTGTTCCCTCTTGATCCACCAATTGACTCGTTCTTAGATTTCTTCAGTGGTTAAAGGTCCACGACGCGTTTCTGTTATGTCTGACTTTAAATTGAACAGGAACCGGACCATTCAAGCAGATATTCGTATCGCCTTCCAGTAGCTGTGCTTTCCGAGTACACCGTCCATGACATCTGCTTGTCCTTCCATTGCATAGCTCAAAACCGCTCTTTGATCCCGTTTCAACTCAGCATTAGACTCATCTGATGCCTGGGTAAATTTCTCTGGTGGCCACTATCTGGGGTTAGACGGCCAAGCTGGACCCTTAAGCCAAACTTCAAGAATACAATCACCACTGCAACCATTGCTACCAATGTCGGCTGGACTCTCCTTAGTTCCAACGTGTCTCCATTTTATATAGCTTCTTTCTCTTGTTTTCTGAACCCGATTCCGAACAAACTGCTTATAGCTTCCGCCTTCAAAACAAATTATTCCTTCACGTCAGTCACTTCAAGCTTATGAATCTTAATCATCTTGTTAGAGGTTTGCAGCATTATCTCGATTTTCCTGAATTCACGCCGTTCTGGTTTGCTGTTAAGACGCTCAAGCAGGGCAGCCGACGCGTGGGAGCTCCCAGCTCCTGTGTCCAACAAGGATCTGCACTTGATGCCACCTGCTTTCACTATCACCCCGGGTTAAATCACCTTGCCTTCACCCTGCGCCACAAACATCTGTTCCATCGGTTGGGCATCGCAAATTGATATATGGTGCTTCTTCTTACATCGTTGACAGACAGTCTGGCTGAGACAATCAACGGCCTTGTGTCTAGCTCCTGCACCGTTGAAACATCGTTGCTTTTCACCCAAAATCTTTCTTCGATCGGCCACTGTAACCACCTTTTTACACTCAGTTGGTCTGTGACCAGGATCATCACAGTAAACACAAGGTCTTGGTTTTTGATCTCGCTGTCTGGTCTGAAAGCTCTTCGACCTGCCAGACCACCTCTGGTTTGCTTTCTCGCTCTGTCCATTTACGTAAGGCTTCAATGAGCTGGGGGAACTTCCCAATTATCATCCGTCCTAACCAAATCGCCTCTAATACCTTCTAACTTGTCCAAGGTCATTCTCACGTATCCCGAGACTTCTGTAAGTTTCCCCAGGGTTTCCAAGGACTGAACACTTGTTAACAATGTCTCGTAAAATGAAAGGATCTTGCACGGTTGGCTACCTGGCATAGTTGGTAACCCGACAATGTTTTGTACATGTGCATTAATCACCTCGCTATCCCTTCCACACTTTGATTTCAGTATGTTCTTTGCTCTTAGATACCCCTGTGTTGAGAAGGGCAAACCATCCACACAAACACGAACTTTAGGGTCAAGGAGTTCTTTAAGTATGAAAACTTGGACACTTGGTGAAGGCCTGCTTCATCTACCCCAGATTTGAACTGGTTCCAAAACCTCAACCAGTCAGTTTGTACACCCTTAAACTTTGTGATAACAAGCTTGGGAAGCTTTGTACGTAGCTTGATCTCTTACTAACTTCATGGACCCTTCCAGTGCCTTCTTTTCAAAACTCAGTTTCTGTTGCATCCTTGCTTCCACGAATTTCATCTCCTGTTCAAACCTCTTATGACACAATTTAGATGCTAACTCCTCTTCCTCATGTTTGGCTAGTTCGCTCTCCCTTTTCGGAAGTTCCTTGATAACCGTATTCAACTCCAACACACTCACCTCAAACTTTCTTATGTCACTGTCTATTTTGCTGCTCCAATCTCTAATATTCTGGGCTTCATCTCCCTTTTCTATTCTTGCTTCTTGTACCTTGATTTGTAAATCATGTATCTCATCTATCTTAACTTGTCAGGTTTTTACCTTTCGTTCCATAGTTGGGACATGCTGTTTCTCCAGAACTTCCTTAACATCCTCATTGGTGAATTCCAGCATTTGTAACTTAGTTTCCACTGATTTCAACAATGTGTCCAAGATTGCCATATTTGGACCTTTGATGGGTTAGTCCTTATACAACATCCACGGTTCTCCAAATTCACAGTTACTCGACAAGTATAATGATTATCCAATGCTTAATATAGGTCCCCAAACAATCCACTTGATATGATCGGCTAAAATCCCAAGTTCAAGTCCAGAAATATTAAAGAGTTTACATTCACGATCTCGAGCCACACGTATCACACCACAGCGTTGATACGACACAAACTTCCGTTTAAATTCGATAATTCCGTCCCATCGGGGTACCACTATGTCGGAACTGCTTCCCCGACAACAAAGATTCACACACAGGTGGTTAGTTTTAAAGATATTTCATTCCTTGTAGTAATTTCAACATAAACTCTCGCCTTCGATCACTCACAGTCACAGTTTTTCTTTGTTTTCAAGTCCCCAGTTCCCGGAATTTTCCGGTAGTTTCCCTGTAAAAGCGTTCACCTGAACAACATCCGCGCGATAAGGAAGTCAACTGAGTTAGGGCATGTGAGAAACGTTCAGAAGTCACACGTCAGACAAACTCACGATTTGTACTTGGGGTGGAGAGAGTGGATTTCCATTTGTAACGTTTTTATAGTATCTCACAAATAAAAGCTTATAAGGTTAATCTAGGCAGCTAATACCTTTACGAATGGATATTCTTATTTAGAATTCATTGTTTTGCTCAAATGCGAAAGCTTTTCTAGCAATTTTGACTTTTAGGAGTACGAAAGTTGTGGTGAGAATGAGCCATTCCCAAAGTTTACCATTTTTGCTCATGCGTATTCAAGTTCCTCTTGATCATTCGCCATACACTTTCGCTTTCAGTAGGGATTTTCCCTAATGCTACGAAGGTGCGAAGAAGTGGCTTCGTTCGTCTGAACTGAAATTACAGACTCGTTCCTGACAATTCAGAAATGTCTGACGTTGTGACTAAGATAGATATGTTAATGTTAAACGCAAGTCTGAACCGAGACTACCGTTCCTTCATGGTAAAGCTCGGGAGTGAAATGAAGAGGGATGACTTATCGAAATTAAAGTATACTCTGAAAGGAATAATTCCAGCAGGAAAGATGGAGGGTCTAACAAAACCATTGGATGTCTTCTCAGAACTTGAAGAACGCGGCATAATCGGCCCAGCACACCTTGGTAGGCTTCGAAGTCTTCTGGCTGACATCCACAGGCCAAACCTTATCTTCATGGTTGATGAATTCTACGATTCGGGTTCTGCTTTTCCACTTAAGGCTAAATCTCAGAACTATCTCGAAATGAATGGTTATCGAGTGTCAGTTAAGGCTGGACGACATTTTGAAACCACAGATGGAGAGTTCGTGGAAGTACAGAGTGGAAGTAACTATACGCTGACGATAACAAACTTGAACGATTGTAGATGTTTATGTCAAGTGAGCATAGACGGTTACGAAATGTTTCCAGGGGGATTCATGCTAAATCCGAAAGGAGAACGGACCATTGAACGACCAAATAGAGAATCTAAGAAATTCAAGTTCTTTGCCGTTGTTGATGCTCCACATGGATCAGGAATTAACAAGTGGAGAAGGAATCTGAACGGCTTGGTTAAGGTCGTCTTTACTCCAGAAAAAGTGGACATGAATATAATCTGCATCGCCAAAGGCGTTGCAACTCAAGTCCTTATGTGTTCATACGAAACCACCGACTTCGATTTATATGAAATGGTTTCTGACTCGTTTGGCGCAGCTAACGCGACGATTATAATCAATGGCTGGAAACCGCTGGGTAAGAGAGGAAAGAAACTTACTGAATATTGCATCCAAGATGGCTCACAAGTTGAAGTTAACATTGGAGGAAAAGGAGGAGTATCTTTTAGTGCGAAACCATCTTCTGAGACAAGGGTTGCTTCAAAGAAAGATGCTAAATGGAGAGCTGGAGCGAGTACGCTAGGAGATGAAAGCCAACAGAAATTTGTGATGAGGCAAACTTTTCCGCTTGAACCGACTCTTGCGGTGTCCTTAAACCTTCGACTGGTTGCCAGAGAAGATGTAAGATGTTTACCTTCAACTGGGGAATGTACACCACTGGCAAGAGCTACTCTCATTCCTCCTCCAGTGCCTGTCTAGTTGAAAACTGGCTTATTAAATCTCTTGTACAGTCAACAGATATCTGCTGTTTCAAAAAAAGAAAATCGATATAAAATGTTATCGTCTGAAATGTGTAAAAATGTAATTGTATCCTACCTGGAAAACGCCCTGCTTTGGCCCAACTTTTTTTTTTTTTTTGTAGCGTTGTTATCGATAACATAGCAACATATATTTATCGTATCAACTATTAATGGCGCTTTTCAGCAAGTTTTTATTGTCACCGACTTACTATTGATAATTCATCATTCAAATCAAATTAGTTGTACATTGTTTATGGAAGAATATTAAAATTAGCAAGTATCTTTTATGAAGCGTACGTGGCATTAATGCTTTAGACTTTGCTTGTTCCGTTGACGGCGACCGTGCGAATATATTGCATGTTACCAAGTATAAAGTTGCATTGTAAGAAAATAGGAAAAGAATCTAACGAGAGGTCTATTTTCCAGTATGTTAATAACGGATAGTAGTAAAAACTGCAAAGGGAAATTCCCTTCTACAGGAGATGGTAAGAACCTTGAGCTTTACGAAAACTTCAACGTGCAGGTGTTCGCGCAAACTTCGTAGAAGTAACGAAATAAAAGAGACACCGTTAACTGCTACATCAAAATGATGTTTTTCATGTCAATACCATAACGTACGTAAGAAAACCAAAATGCTTTCATTCCTGCCGCATATTATTTATTTCCTGAGAAGGCAAGGGGAAATCCCTTCCACAGCGAGACGCTTGAACCACGTGTAGTCCATGAGTCAAGTCACATTTCCGGTACTAAATCCGGGAGTTGCTATAGTAACTAAGGAATGCTCTGGAAAGGAAAGCTCCATTGCATGTGGAGGGAAAACCCCACGATTTTAGAATTGTATCACTTTGACTGTTAAATTCATTCACCTTTCACAAACTACAATATGTTAGGGTTCATTAAATTTCAAAAGAACCATTCTCGTGGTAACATCACATAATCCAAAATGGATAAACAAATATTAGGAAGTTTAAGCAAACACTACGCCAACGTCTACGGCGACGTCTTCATACAAAATAATTTTTCACTCCAAACGAAAGGAATGAATACTTTGTAGTCCGAAGAGTATTTCCAGCGCCGTCGTAGTTCTACACAATACGTCATTCGGAGCATTTCCATGGTTTCATGGCTACGTTGGCATGCTGTAAGTGGAATGTTTCCGGTCGTTTAAATGTTTAAGAAACTGACCAGAGCCGCTATGAATAGTTTCGGAGGTATAAAAACAACATTTATAATCCATTAAAATGTAAATGACATGTTATTCTAATAACTGCTTAAAATTAATACACTTTGTTAAATACCGTCGCCGTAATAGCCTGCTTAAACCCCCTGTTGAAGTTAAACAGGTCGATTGTACGGCTGGCCCAACGTTTGACATCGAAATGAACTTTGGTTTGCGATATCATTCATTACTACATATGTATATGTTAAACTTAACGAAAACTCTTGGGGGAAATGAAACAAGCTAGTCATTCGTTTTATTCTATCACTGAGCAAATGGCAGATCAGATTATTTCAGGGGTGGTACTTTATGTAGAACTCGTTGTGTTGTACTCATAAATCAAAGTAAAAAAAAACTTTATTTACCCACGCTAACCCTGACGACCGAAGCTGATTTCCACATGGGGCGTGCAATAAGAAAGTACAAGAATATTTAAAAAAGTTATTTACAAAAGATAATATCAACTAAATCTAAGTAAGAGAATCTAGAATTAAGAAGAAAATATATATATTTACAGGTTTATCTAAACATCTTTATCTAAAATTTCAAACATAAACAAAAGTCCTGCACATGCGCCGATTAACTGCGAATGGCGAAATCCGATCAACAAGTATGTCATGACCAGTAAACGAATGGGCATTTGGTTTTTATATCTACCTCAATATCTGCTTACTGCTAGGTACATGGCCGTTTAAGAATGTGCCTTAATCCTTGTATTTCACCTGATGCAATGCCGTCTAAACCTGACAAATGATGCAGTTTCGCTTTGGATGTTTGAAATAGAGGAAGTGTGGCGTCATTTAATACTCAAATTAAATGTGAACAAAAAGTAGTCCTATGGTAGAGAGGGAAGATTTCAAATTGATCATCCTATAATATCGAAAGTACTAAGACAAATCTAGAGAGATACAAGGTTTGTGAACGGTTTAGATTTTTAAAGTGCATTTATTTGTCGAAATAGTTGAGTATTTTCCATTATTTTAGTCGTCAAACAGTAAGAAAATTCTGGTTAGACAAGCCAGCCCCACATAGTTCAACAATTTCGTTCATGCGCATTCTTCTTCCACGTGATCTCACAGCTTTCGGTTTCCAGCAAGGGATTTTCCCTTGATATTACCGCGACAGGTTGCAATTGAAAAGTAAAGCTTATTCCGCTATCGTTGAAAAATGCCCGAACTTCTTACAAATGCTTTCTTTGCAGCATGGTCAAAAACCCGAACCTTTCGTTCTTTTATTATCGAACTTGCAGAAGGATTATCTGGATATGACTTATCAACATTGAAGTACGCCATCAAAGACTCTATTCCTGAGGGAAACATGAAGCGTCTAGACGGACCATTGGCTTTCTTCTCAGAGCTAGAAGACCGTGGCATGGTCGGCCCAGGAAAACTCGATAAACTTCGAAACCTTCTGAAAGGCATCCACAGGCCAAAACTAATCGCCTTGGTTGATGAATTTGACGACTCTGGCTCTGCGTTCCCATTGAAGGCTAAAGCTCAGAATTACCTAGAGGTGGATGGATACCGAGTGGCTGTAAAGGACGGACGACATTTTGAAACCACCGATGGAGAGTTCGTCGAAGTACAGGGTGGTACATGCTATAAATTGGCCATTACAAATTTAAACAACCATATATGTGTATGTAAAGTGAGCATTGACGGGTGCGAGATGTTTCCAGGGGAATTCGTGCTGAATCCTAAAGGAGAACGCACCATTGAGCAGCTTTATAAAGAGCACAAAAAGGTTAAGTTCTTTAACGCTGCTGATACACCGGAGGAATCTGAAATGAGCAAGTGGAGAAGGAGTCTGTTGCGCTTAGTTAACGTAGTCTTCATTCCGGAAAGAGCGGACATGAAGATTACCTGCATTGCCAAAGGTGCGGCAACTCAAGTCCTTTCGTGTTCATACGAAACGACTGATTGCAATTTTTATGAATCGGTTTCTGACTCGTTTGGTGCAGCTAACGCGACGATTATAGTCAATGGCTGGAAACCGCTGGGCAAGAGAGGAAAGAAACTTACTGAATATGGCATCCAAGACGGCTCGCAAGTGGAAGTTAACATTGGAGGAAAAGGTGGAGTATCTTTTAGTGCAAAGCCATCTTCTGAGACAAGGGTTGCTTCAAAGAAAGATGCTAAATGGAGAGCTGGAACGAGTACTCCAGAGGATGAAAGCCAACAGAAATTTGTGATGAGGCAAACTTTTCCGCTTGAACCGACTCTTGCGGTGTCCTTAAACCTTCGACTGGTTGCCAGAGAAGATGTAAGATGTTTACCTTCAACTGGGGAATGTACACCACTGGCAAGAGCTACTCTCATTCCTCCTCCAGTGCCTGTCTAGTTGAAAACTGGCCTTTTTCATCCCTCGTATGGTGAACGGATATCTGCTGTTTCAAAAGAAAAAATTATCATGAAATTGTATCGTCTAATATGAGTAAAGATGTAATTGTACCCTTGTTTGAAATCATTGACCCTAAGTATTCTGGTGGTGCTTTCGTGACGTCTATATTTTTCGATAATAAAATGTTCAGGTTAGAGCTGTCTTGAGGAAGGCTCTTGGTGGTGTTGACTGACGTTTCGACGGCCTTAGCGGCGGTCATCTTCAGAATCTTCATTAGACTCTGAATATGGCTACCACAAAGGCCGTCGAAACGTCAATGAACAGCACAAACAGTCTTCGTCGAGACTATTCTAACCTGGGAAATCAACGTTCGTCAACATTACTGATTCTCCAGGGTTCAAACCAATTAGTTTCAGACAATAAAATGCTTTGTTTAATTCAACGGTTACTCGCATTTCAATTTGTGAGTCGTACATGGCTTTAGTTTGAGTGTCGTGGATAAACACTCGGTTGAAAAGTTGTTTTTCAAAAGGATTGGGAAACGACTGTAAGCATGTGCTAAGAAAACGCTTTCGTAGTCCTAAAATCCTTCCCTTCGAAGCAGCAAAGTGTATAAAAGTAGGTTTCACATCTTGAACCTTAAAACGAATATTCATATAACAAACATCATCAAATGTCGACATCAAGTGTATGTCCTAAACAGGTCATGAAACTTAGTACTACAGAAAATACGTACATTTAAGTCAAAACGAAAGATTTTGCCACTCTTTCCACAAACCGAAAACAAGCAAAGAGGGCACAACACTTTTGCATCCACCACGTATTTTTTAATGCTTGAGAAAGCAGGGGAAATCCCTGTCACAACCAGATACCTGCTGTGGCCAACAAGATCAAGAGCGACTCATTCTCAGTTAAGGTGGCTCGATAAAGTTTCTTGAAAAGTGAAAAATGTAAAATTGATACATGTATCCAAAAACATGCACATAGGTAATTCAAAGGAAAAGAGCTGAATGTCATACATGAACAATCAATCAGAGGATCGAACGCTACAAGGCGTATGCACGGACATCAAATAATTTTTTAACCATGATGTATTTTCGGTGTGGAAAATGATAGAGCAGGTAAAAATGCAACGAAAGGCCAAATATTGGAAGAGTACAACGTTTAGTGACGGAGCTATCATTAAATAAAATACACACTCGAGTACACCAGTATGGTGGCAAAAAATACAAGGCACAAAAAAACTGATAAGGTTCCAATTGAAATGATAATTTTTGGCTTTAATATGCATTAAATCCAATTCTATCGCATAATCGAATCTTACAAAGTCAAATTACGTAAAAAATGTAAATTTTCGTGACATTCCAGAAAAAGGCTGAGCTCAGCAAAGATAAAATTCAAAACTTTGTAACTCAAAACCGATTTATTCTGTCTACCAGAAATGTTCAACTGGGGCTTGCCATACCGATCAACAAAACATGTACAAAGACCAGCTCGGTAGATTTTGAAATTTAGATTTTTTAGATTTTGATGATAGAATGCGCATGCTCTCCATAACGAAATAAGGAGTTTGAGCTCACGATCTTTCAAAATGGCATCTATCAACCATTCAAATCCGATTACATTTAATTCAAGAAAGATTTCGGTGACCCCGACTTATTTTCTCCATGAAAACGTCTATGATGGAACGGACAACGGATAGCCAATTTTGAGTATACTCTGTAGGTCAAGTATAAAACATAATCCGAAAAATAACTCGAGATACAAGTTAAAACAAGACGAAGACAAGTGCGGTAATATTTCGACTTTATTGCAAAGTCATTATCAAAC
>JBAHVQ010219684.1:0-11203 GCA_036872915.1 Nanipora kamurai
AGTAAGATAAGGTAGAGTTGTAAAGGCCAATCTTCATAATTTTGAAAGTTGTATTATGTGAGAGGGTTTCTTTCGGAGTGATTTTTACACTTCATATGCCCTTTAAGGGTTCTTAACCGGACCGGGCGTTTTGTCATGAGCGACGAATGGGCCCAGTACCAGGACAAGTTACGAAGGTGTAAGGCGCAATGTTCTGTTCGAGTAACACATTTAATGCATAGTGGTGTCACCGAAAATATTTTAGGTCTAATACGATAGGAGCTATATTTTATAGTCGCTCTTCAAAAGAAAGATTTTGCAGATACAGGGCGAGAAGAAAAATAAGTAAGACCTATCAAACTATGTTTGGAAACCAGTCTCCACTAGAAAAAATTGAAGAAGCGCTGCCAGAATGATTCATATTAAATAAGTTAACCGTTCTCAGACCAGTAAAACATATTTTATTTCTACGAGCTTTAGATTGTCAGACTGCAACCTTCAACAGGCTCTACTTTTTCCACCTGAACATTAGAATCTGACAATCGAAGTCTCGTAAAAGATAAAATATATATTATTGGCCCTAGAACGTTGAACTTTAATAAAAGTATGTAATTGTTATAGAAATTGCTGGCTTTTCAACTTAAAAATACTGAAGCTCAAAAATGTGATTTCGTAGCGTTTTTTCTACTAGGAATCCCTTTACTCCTCTTGCTAAGGACTATGAAACCGTGAAAACTGATTCTTCATTCGATGCAAATGAATCAGCGAAATAGATACTAAAGAATTTATGTTCGGCAGTCGGCGTAAACGTCTTCCCAATAGCCTGTCAAAAAGAGGCCAGTATGTTTTTTCAAGCTTCACAGCTGGAGAAAAACCAATCTTGTTATATTTCCGAACTATGCAATTGGCACCAAAACGTGAGATCACTTAAGACTTTAACCAGAGTTGCGGTTTACCATTGGCAGGCCAACATATTGGCGGAGCACCCTCGTTTCAAGAATTGGAAATGCGACCGTGTTGTGCAAGATAAAATATATTCATTTCTTTTCTGTGATAATTTGTCCATTGCGGTCTAGAGGAATTGTTATTTACCGAAATTCATAACGTTTTATAGCTTCTCTAGCAAACTGTAGTCGAAGCCGAACGTAGTCACAGATCGAACACGGAGCGAATACATCTTCGATTCGTGATTACATTTTTTTTCGTTGAACCTTTTACCAATGGAGACCCCTGTTTAATAAATAGTCTTATTTGTTAATGGACTTTGTAATCTTACATTTTTAGGAATGCCTTGGTTTCTTTAATTGATCGTAAAAATTCTGTACAGAAATTCTTAGTAATACTTCTGGTGCTTGGCATTACAACATTTTTCCTCTGCAAACGTCCCTAGCGGAATTTGCCGCAAAGATATAGAACCAACCTCTTAGTACAACAGGTCCAGGTGGGTTCATAAAAGCCCAGAGCCCCTGGGTTATTTTGATCAGGTAAAAAATAGAAAAGGATTAAAAAAAAACACGAAAAAAACAAAACAAAGAAACAAAGCATAATACAAAAAAAGAATAAGTTAAAAAATATTAAGCAAATAATTCTTAAAAATAATGCCATTTGGTTTAGTAATATCATATTTGCATAATTCGACCGAAAAATTCGTGTACAACGTTTTCGAGACTTACTTACTTGGATGTGCTACAGTCCTAACTTAATACAAGCTGTTGGAATCCGTTGGCAAAAGTTGTTTTCTATTTCTCTTCACGTTCTTTTAAAATTTTAGGTAAAACAAGACCATTCCTTTTAAACCGTATTTATTTGAGTTCAAATTGTACAACCGTCGCAGTAAAACTTTCAAAGTTTAACTTCTCAAGCAAATACCCGAATTGTTAAAATCCCCATTCAAATCCACAAAATGTTTTAGCCCAATCTATACCTACAGTCCCATGCCCTTCACGAGGTTACCCCCTTATGACTTGATATTTCCTCAGGATCACACTGATATTTATAACTTGTTCTTATCAGAAACTTATAACGGCAGCACCAATCGAAAAGGATCAAATTAAGTAAAATCGACTTAATAAACTCCTTCTTGTCAGCCTACAGGGTGTCCCCCCAAAAAAGTATACTTTTTGAGATCATGCCTTTGTTGGAATTTGAATGCCTGAGCCTTATGCTGAACACACGGGACCGTAAAATACTGTATTTTATTTACGCTCCTGTGGGTTTAGGATAATGCTCAGACATTCAAATTCCAACAAAGGCATGATTTCAAAAGGTATACTTTCTTTTTGGGACACCCTTTAGGTCCTCGGTGTCCTATAGAGACTTTAGTATTTACAGCATTACCACATATGAGTACACCCAAGGAAATGCACCAAATAAATCACTATCGTGCCATGTTAGTATGCAGAATTATTCGATAAACAGAACATGCATTATGCCTAGTCTTTAACAAAGCTGACCAAAAAACATCATTGGGATAATGTTAATTGTGCGATGCACAATGTACAGACATTTAGAAACTCACTCAACCAAAAGTCAGTATACCGCCTAATTATTCGGCGCTTTAAAACATTTATGGTACCATAACTCAATTGAAACACTAAACAATCAACTCAACAATCCTTATGGGCAAATTAGTTTGCTCAATTTATTCACCTATCATGCGTTCTATTCCCGAATATCTATAAGTTTCGATTGCTAAGCACGTGCATTCATTCTGGGTTTGTCCTGTTGCTGGCATCACACTGCAAATGGCACAACATGGGAGACAAATGTCGAAAGATCTGACAGAGAAGATCATTCTCTTGCATCAGAAGCAACGTGGATATAAGAAAATTAGCAATTCCCTTAATATAAGCAAAAGTACCGTAGCCAAAGTGATACAGTGCTTTCAATCGTAAAGATATGCAATGTTTGCATTTCGTCGTTCTGGTCGGCCTCCCAAATTAACAACACGGACAAAACGCTATTTATTACGCGAAGTAGAAAAGAATCGGAGGGCAAGTGTTGCCGACCTTGCTCAACTTATTGGTGATCATTCTGGAGTTGTCGTCTCACCTACCACCGTCCGACGAGTATTGAACGATCACTATATGCATGGCCGACGACCAAGAAAGAAACCTTTACTTCAAACCAGACATAAGAAAACGCGCTTATCCTTTGCGAAGATTACGTAAATAAGCCTATGACTTTCTTGGAGAAAATATTTTGGATGGATGAAACTAAAATTAGTCTCTTTGGGTCAGATGCCATTCAAAACATACGGCGGAAACCACACGAGCAATACAAAGAGAAGTGTATGGTACCGACAGTAAAGCATGGTAGAGGGAGTGTCCTCGTTTGGGGATGCATGAGTGCCCAACGCGTAGGTCTTCTGCATTTTATCGATGGCATAATGAATGCTGAAATGTATTGCGATATTCTGCAAAAAAAGATGCTACCATCCCTTCGTCGCCCTGGTCGTGGGACAATATTTCAACACGACAATGACCCTAAGCATACTGCCAAGAAAACCACTGCTTTCCTGCAACGCCGGAAGGTTAAAGTACTCCAATGGCCACGCATGTCACCAGATCTAGACCCAATAGAGGATCTTTGGGGCGTTTTATAAAGGAAAGTTGAAAAACTTGGACCTTCCAATATTAGGGAATTGAAGAATATCATTGAGGAAGAGTGGGACGCAATCGAGCCCACCGTTTGTTCCAACCTTGTGTGTTCAATGCTTAGGAGAGTTGCTTCTGTCTTAACAAATGGCATCGAACACACTAAATATTAATGATTTGCGATAGTCTAAATGAATGACATTTTGGGTGCACTGAGTTTTGGAAAGGGTAATATGTCAAAAAGTGCCTACTCCAGTATAATTCTGTATATTCCTATAGAAATACTTATAGCTCAGCATAAATAAATGATAAAAACACGTTTCTGGTACGTGTATGATTCGAATTTCGCTGTAGAAATAGCGCTACAACGAATTACCTTGTTTTTAGTGGCAGGTGTACTCATTTATGGTTGATGCTGTAACTCTGGCAAACAATTTTACTTGTCTAGGGAATAGTCGTCGGATAGGAAATAGTTGATCTCTGTCGAGGGCGGCTTTGGAAACAAAGACCGACATACAGGACTTAATTCCATGCACTTGCTACTGGGTAACATGGAGACTACAAATATCCCAAATTGTGAAGACTATGGATGTAAAGACAGAAGCAAACTCCGGCAAGAACCAACTTGTTCACTCAAGATTCGACAAAACCATGAAAAAAATTATAATGGTGATATTTCAACTTTATTACAAAGACTTTGTCAAACCTTACCCAACAACAAAAAGAATGATGACTTACAGAAATCTAACATGTCAACGAACTTTAATTTATTAAAAGTCGAGGACATTGAAAAATTGGTTCAATAACCCTGCTATTGGAATGTGGTTTCTTCGAAGTGACACTTTGTTCATGTGCCTTATTCGCTATTTTTATAAACATGATTCGTTTGGTCAAGTTTTTTCGACATCAGAATATAACCAATCTGTTTACTTGGTAGAATATTGATTGCAAATATAGCGGGTCACATGTATTAATTGTTTGTGTTTTACTAATTTATTTTAAAGTTTTTGGTCAGAATTGATCATAGATTTTCGTCCCAACTTATCCAATCTTTATTCTCCATGCATGGCTCTGTTTATCTTGCTTGTAAAACGTAAACGTCTACTTGGGACCTACGGTAACTCGTGGCCATTAAGTTTTGCTGGCAATTTTATGTCGTTTGTCATACTCGTCATACTTGATTAACCTTTCCATGAAGATAAAAATCGTTCAATGTTGCAGCGTATCACATACCAATTCATTTTAAGGTAGCTGGTCGCCATGGGTAAATTATTCATTAGTTTGACATAGACAAATGCCTACACGTTACTCGTTTGATGTTTCTCTGTAGTTCAAAGGACAATTAGTATTGACATGGATATGAATTATGAAAGTTGTGAAACATATTTTTTAAAAAAAGGGTTTGAACGAGAAGTCAAGTGAAGTTGACAGAATTATTTTGGAAGATTCTTAAATCTATCAGGTCCCACTCCCCAAATACCCAGACTTCAGAAAACGGAGTAAGCGTTTGCTTTTTGACGTATATCCTGTTTGAATTTCAGTTAACCCGAAGCAAAGATTTTTAGAATGTACGTTAAAAATTAAGTCGGAAAATTCTTTTTTGTTGTGCTCAACATGTCACGTTCCGTGACAAAAAAGTTTAGGAATCTTTTCTGAACCGTTTTTCTTGAATTTCATGGGACTTTAACCAGTTAAAGAAACGATCGGGTGAAATTCGGGTTTTTGCTCTGATATACCGCAGCACCATGGTATTAATACTTTATTTTGTCTTTGCCACAAGACGGAAGATGATTACTTCTGATATGCCCAAGGGGAATCTGTTGACTTAAACTCTAAAACGTGCGTATTTGGAGAGACGATTTGTGATATTACAGGGATTTCAAGTATTTCGTTGCTGGACGATTAATCCTTATAAACAAAAGTAGTTTCTTTGCTGATTTGTTCTGTTAAATATCGGATCTTTAACTCCCTCCTGACAGGAGTGGTACTCAGCGACTTCTGAATACTTTCGTATTTTACTCTGGCTAACGACAACGCAGATGCTTGAAAATCTTGTCAAATCTTGTGTTTCAAAATCCGTGGTTACATCAAGAATCTGTCAAATTCATAAATATTTACAGCACTAAAAAGTCGCTTATTTCGCAGAGTGCTAGATGAAAAATAAACAATTTTACTTGAAATGCTGGAATTCAAGTTTTAAACATTTCATGATTTCATAAATTTTGCAGATTTTAATAATAATTTTAACCTTTTTCTTCGTGAGTCATCGTTGTGGTGCAACGTTTTGCTAAATTCAATTGAAGCGGATAATCGTTCAGGAAAACGGCGTTGCAGACGCGTTAGTTTGGCAGATGTTTGGTCAGAATTGACAAGAGGTTTTTGGTTCGAGCTCATCCAATTCTAATCATTGTCGGTAGAGTGGCTTCTATCTCACTTGTTTGTATTTCGAAATTATGGAGTGGAAAATGTTGTATTGATGCAAAATTGATTTAATGAAAATACAAAATTTAGAACTCCTCTTCACGAAAAGAGATCATGTATATATGGCACTGAAATTTTTGGCCGAAGAGGACAAGTATATTCATCTTTCATAATTTTATTCTGGTTAACACGAGAAGAATCTATTCGTCTATGGGAAGACTCCTCGCTAGGATAAGGTTAAAAATCATATCCTTAGTTAGCTCCTTGACTGTGGAGGACAACTTGTTTCGTCTTTCATTACGTTACCATGGCTAACGCCAGACAATTTTACTCGTCAAGGTAAAAATACGCTTGGCAGTAAAAGAGTTGAAGATTTAATTTATAACCAAAGGAACTGGTAGTGTGGAAATTCTTTGAAGTTTATCCAGGGTAAACAATTACCTTAGTTTGGTCTATTTGTCTGGATTAATTCAATACACACTTTACTTGGTACAAATTTATTGAATTATTACAACAGTTGAAAAAATATATCACCCACCTGTAAATGCATGTAAAGCGTGCATCTATACATGGCCTACGGCCACCAGTAGCCGTTAAGCTTCACTCACGATGCTAAGTTCCTAATCACACTCTAATGATTAATTTACTCTTACATAATTAAGCTAGCAATCGTTCACGAAACGGCATGTCATATACATTAATTCTTCGCGCTCCATCTATTCATTTAAAAGTTGGTAGTAACCACCGGTAAATAGTTAATTTGATTGCCGCACACAAATGACGACGTGTTACCCTCGTTTGACGATATTTCTTTGTAATTTCGCCAATGATTAACTTCCATAGTAATCATGAAAGTTGAAAACCTACTTAGAACAGGTGGTTTGGAATGAAAGTCAAGTGAGCTAGGCTAAATTATTATATTATAAACACTTATTATTATGAAGATATTTAGACAAAACGGAATGATGTGTTGAAGTTTAGAATTTGCTTTCATATGACACGCCACATGATTTGAAAACTTAATTCCCTTTTTGACACAAGACAATGTGATGACTTCCGATATGTCCACAGAGAATTAAAAGTTGCGTGTTTTAAGGAACTATTATCTCTCGAAAACATTTTTAATTGTTCTATAATCTCCCTTTGTTTTTGTTTTGTTCTATCTTTGTCTTTTTTTTGTTCTCTTTTGTGCCAAGTGGGGGTTGGACACGACCCCATCGGTAGCCAAAGGGCTAAATACTGAATAATTTTCAGCATCATATGTAAGAATACTTTAACAAAACTAGTAATCGCCCAGCAAAACAGCGAGTCATATGCATTAACTCTTCGTAGTCTACAAATTAACGTGAATGTGGTCTGCCAGAATAGCCTACCGATCTTCTTTCGAAGTTATTCGATCCTAATCATGGTCGGCCGAAAGGCTTTTATCTTGCTTGTTTCCATTTGAAAAGCATGCGTAGACAATACTGTATTGATCCGAAATTAATTTGATGAAAATATGAAATTGAGAAATCCTCTTTTTTATATCATTAGATTATCTATTGCGATAAATACTGTAGTTTTAAGGTCCCTCAGGCGCATGGCTATGTAAAATATGACTTCAGTTAATCTGTCGTGAATAGACCACTTGCATTCATGAGCTAATCGATCCACCTGGAGGCATCTTCACAGCAGTAATAATACCAACAATAGTTTCATACTATTCAAAAGTAGAAAAGGTTAGAATGGTCTTTGCCATGCTTCTATTTATACGATATTTATGTAAAAAATTCTACGTTGTTACAATTCAGTGTCTCTTATATTTTTGTGTCCAGGGGCAATTTCCTACACCTGCTCACTACGCCACTGATACCTATACCACCTATATACCTATACTTAATTATATAAATCCTTAATAATGCGATTCAAAGTCTCCAACGTTTGATCGGTTAAGAATTAATGTATTTTGTTTCATGTCCAAAATCATTCTCTTTTACTTGGTCATTTATATTTGGCTTGTCAATTATTTTTACAATAGTACCATCTATTCCCTAACGTGCAATGCCTCAAGAAATGTGCAAATAAATACTCTCGAAGTATACCTCTCTGTATCTTCTGATAATGGAAAAAGAGTAGTCAATGTTATAGAGAGATGTGGCGAAGCACGTTGCCAAATACGTTAATATGTGGATAAAGATTTTCAGTTCAAAGGATTTTACAAGTATGATAAACTTTATATTTGATTGTAATTCGAATTAAAGTGATTATTTACTTCATTATGAATAAAAAAGGAAGATGAGATACAAGTAGGGAGTACTATAATGTCGCTTACAAAATGTTTCAATAATCACTGACAGAAATAGTTTGAACAGATTTGAAAAGATAAATCCGTTAAAATGCTGAGTGATCTTCAAGGTCTATTTTCTTGACAACTGCAGAATAATTGTTGCTCTTTATGGCTGAATATCATTTTAGTTCAGCTCTCAGTTTCTTATTTTCATGCAAAATAAATTAGTGTAATGACACGTCATGGTGATACACGTGGTTAATTGCAACAGAGTTCAATAGAAAAGGGAGGGGCTAGAGCTGATGGTATAAAAGACTGTCAGAATTATATAGTAATCCTCACTTTGGTTATTTACTCACGGTTTTAACATGGCCACGTCTCTGGCGATTCACAACGGAAAAAAAATTTTGGTAAAGAGACGACCGATAGTCGTTGGGATCAGTCTTGGAAATCCTTACTTCTACAAACTTGAAAATCTACAGCAGCTTTTTAAGTTGGCGAGAAGTAACTCCGAGAAGGTGAGAAATATAAAATGGAAATAGATATGGACAGTCACCCAACCAAGAATTTCCTTTTTATCAATTTTCATAGTCATGTATGAGCACTGAAGCCTAAGAGCGCTTTAAAGCATTTTTAAAAATTAATTTTATTAATTGCTTTTTTTTAATTGTTTTTTTTTCTTGGCTTGATTAAATCGGATCTTCTAGTTGTTAACCCAATTTCAGCTAGTGAGAAAAGTTGCAAATTGTCCCTTGTTTGGATACAAAAAATTTTAGCCGCTAACTGTTATAAATATGGGATAAACTTTTGAAGGAATGCTTTATTTTCATCAACATCGTCATCATAGTTATCATTATATATAATCATCTCTATTAACATTATCTCGTTGGGTTTTTTTTGGGGTTTTTTTTGTTGTTCTCTTCTTCTCCGGTCTTGTTAACGACAATTTTTAATCTTGTCAAAATAAAAAAAAAAAAAAAATCATCTCCAACCTTCAGATCCTATCCACCATTATCATCGTTATCACCATCATTATTTCTGTTGTTTTTTTTCGTTTTCTTCATCTTTTTCGTTACCATCTTCATCCTCTGTTAAAACGTATAAAATTTGTCTCCAAGCCATTCAGACACTTTCCATAGATATTTGTTCATGATGTCCATCTCGATCCATCCTTATAATCTAAGTGATCCAGAGCGTCCATGCCTTCGTGGCAATGCGTGATGCGCAAGGCTGCCCACCCCATCGACAAATTACTTCATTGGTGACGTGTTGTTTCTAACGAATGCACAGAATGGACTGATATATACACGAGTGATGACTGGACCAAAGTAAGACAGGCGCTAATCGGAAAAAGAAACACGAGGCTCGTAGTATAATGAAGGAGCTGTATACAATGTTTTATTATATGATCTGGCAAGTAAACATGATTTTTCCGAACACAAGAAAATCACTGAAGAGATAAGATTGTTAATCCGTATTTGACGGCATTGATCACATTTCAAAAATATATTCTCAATTTCTCCATTGTTATTTTATACCTCTCTTTGAAAACCATCGACGAACATATAAATTTTGCTCACCATTTCCCTTCCAAAAACCAGTACTCATCATTTGGTTTATTTTTCTTTTTCAGATTATGCAGAGTTTCACTTGATGATTTTTTAAAATTTTAGCTATTAGATACATAAGAAAGTTGTATAATTAAACATGTTAACCTAAAAGCCTAAACATCACCTGGCTTGAACTTGGTAATATTCTGACGTTATATAAAAGTTAAAAGTTTCTTCTGTTTGTCTCGATTAGTTCAATTCAAATTTTACTTTGTACAAATTTGTTGAATTAATGTAACAGTTGCAAAACAGATCTCCCACATCTACATGTAGAACGTGCGTCTATTCATCGCCTACGGCCACTCGAGGCTGTTAAGCTTTACTCGCGATGTTCCTAAACACACTCCTCGCCTAAGCTATGACAGCGTTGATGCCCAACATCCAACTTCTTTTCTTAAGTCTTCTTCATTTGTAAGAAAGTTTAAAATGTTACCAAACAACCTTAAACTCTCATCACTTGACTAACTAGCTGAATTTCGGTTTTTAGATTTTACTGTTTCTCCCAGATAAAATATCCGTTCACACCTACAGGACTATGGGTTCAAAAAACCCCGAGAAATCCGCGGGAGTTAAAGCCAACAGCTTGCGGAACAAGTGTAATGATGCTATAAAAGAAACTGGGCTATACGATATTTGTTGCTGCTACGTAAACTGGATGGAAGAGGTAGAGATATCTTGCGAATACCGCAATGCTTTCAGCAATGTCAATAACTTATATCAAGTGAACGACCAATTTCGCTCCGATGTTAGAAACATCACACAGGCTGCGTTGAAATGCTTGAAAAACGGCCGTGAGAAAGGAGGTGATGGCAAGAAAGTCGATGACACAGAAGTTGAGCTTGATGTAGAGGAAGGTGTTCTGTATATTCTGAAAGAAGTGGCTTTTTTTTCAGTTGTGCCAAATATCTACGATGGCTGTGAAGAGTTTGTGTTGGTGTACCACCGTGATTGTCCTCTGTTGCAGAAGTTCTTCAACGGTTGTTATGATGGCGTTGTAAAACCTTATTTTGGTCTTTTCATCTTTCAAGACGAACTGCTTTAAGAATGGCTAACCTGAATGGCAGTCAGATGAACCTTCTGCTATAACCCAAGCTTTATATATTTAAAGTGGCTCCCTACAGTTTCTATCTTTGGAGGGTGCAGTTAGTACGGTCTCCATTTATGGGAATTTCTATCTTTTAAACAGAACAACAGTGGACGTTCGTCATGCTCGTATCCTCAGAAAAACGATTTCTGAGCCCTAGGCGGTAATCAAACCCACAACCTTCTGATGACCGGTGAGATGCTCTAACCATTGAGCCACTACGACTCAGATGGCGAGCTTGGCTATA
>JBAHVQ010219695.1:0-11203 GCA_036872915.1 Nanipora kamurai
AAAGGTACAAGCAATTAGCCCAAAAACTTTTTGCTTGTACCTTTTGCTGGCCACGAAACCAGAGTAGCACTTTGAATATGACTACTACTTCAGCTGGTTACGAAAGAAGAGAGGGAAATTCTTACCCAAGTTACTAATACTCAACCAGTCATATCGTTAATGGCTCGTATCACCTGAGCAAAATACTTTAAGACAAGAAAAGAAATGTCTTCATCAAATCCTACTGAGTTAAAATAGATATCTCCCTGGAGTGGTTGGCTAAGAAGCGAGAGTTCTGAGAAAACTGGTCCGCTAAAATTAGTAAAAACACAGCGAAGTAAGTAATTGATTACGACTGAAACCCCGAAAAGACTGGGCTCTAGGTAACCTGCACGAATTGTGATTGGCTGAAGGTTTACAAGGACCAATCAGAGCTAGTACTGATTACCCAGAACCCAGTCTTTCCGGGGTTTCTGGAGCGCATAAATTTGGTGCAGATTTTCGTTTGTCTACCTTATCAGCAAAAAAGCGACGAGGTGGCCGAATACGACGAACTATACGATCTCCTGACGCAGTCCTGAAAGAGAATGAACACAATTAGATCTTATCTTCCATTCACCTGGGGTTTCCTTTACAAAATTTCAAAAGGAAAGCAAGGCAAAGAGTTATATTCCAATTTGCAGTTAAGCGAAATCAAGCACGATAATTAGGATAAAAATTACGTTAATTTTTCTTATTCCACCCAGGTCGGATTAGGTCGAGCGTATGCGTTATTTTTTCATGCGATGCGTGATCTGTTCGCAGCTTTTTAGGACAGTAAAGCTCTCCAAAAGCGAAACCAAAATTTGGGTGCCAGGAAACAATTTAAAAATTAAATTTAAGTTCTTCTGCTTCTCGTAAGATTTGGACGTACCCACGTAGACCAACGTCGGCAATAGTTTCCGCGTGCATTTGGAAGATTGCGACCTGAGCCAGCAACTTATTGTCATGTTTTGAGCGACCACACGCATATGAAGTGGACGCTTATTTGTGTTTAACTTTTCCTTGTGAATGATTGGACCATTAAAACGTTTTTACTGATTATAGTAGATAACAACCACTGCAGTGAGAAAATTGCTAATACTTTGTCCTACCCTTTTATTCCTTCGAGAGTGCTACTTGCAAAATCGACCACGCCACTCACAGGTCGAGCAACCACGCCAACAAGCCCCTTTCCCACTCCTTTGAAGAACCCTTTAGCGCCAGACTTCTTCGCTCCTGAAAAAAACCCGGATGGGAATACCTAAATCAGTAAATAATGTGGATTGAACAAATAAACATGTCACCTGGCGGAATAAATAATCTCAATGAAGAGTATTGTACGATTGATCACTTGAAAATCTAAGCGTTACTAAGATGTAAGGAGACTGGAGAAAGAAGATCAATATGGATTGTCTCATCTAGATAAAAAGATGAGTGCCAAGCGTCTACAGCACAACTTGAAAGAAACAAAACATCGATATTTCAAATGTCGTTAAGATTTTGGCGTTCGATGAATGTTCAGCCCACCTTCCATTGGCTTCGTTACCACACCAGTCACACCTTCATACACTCCCTAAAAATATAGGATAGTCAAACAATGAAATAAAAAACAGTTGCAAGATATTTCATTATTATCTTCACTTTCATCAAAACAAGTATTCGTGCAATTATTGTTTGTATGATTCTCAAAACTACCAAAATTATATTTATGATTTGATTATCCATAACAATATTATTGTCATCATTACAACCACTATACTGAACTCCCATTACCTTTCCTACATTCTAAACCCTTTTCATCTTCCTTACCCTTCACACCACCTCCCCAAAACAACTCGCGCCACCGTCACCCTCTACACTAGCTACTCGACAACCACCACTGCGACCACGACCACCCTCTCCACAAACACGACATATACATACTCCTCATTCTGAGCTCTTCACTACCACATTGCCTACCACCACTATTACAACTACCACCTCACACCCACTGTCACTCCTACCTTTTCCGCTATCACCTACCAATCACCAACACCACCACCATTGCCCTATCCACAACTACTACCATCTTCCTTCCTACCGGTCTTTCCAACACCATCGTCCTCACCACCAAAATCACTTCACAACTACTAAACACTTCATCCCACCAGTGCCACCCTACCAACTATCACTGCCACCATACCAACTCTCACCACCACCCTCCACATAGCCACTATCAACCATCTAACGACCAGTCTCTCCACCACCGCCACAACAACCAACACCACTCCCACTCCCTCCACTGACACCACAAGAATCCTCCCGTAACTGAAGCACCATCAACTCTCACCCTCATTCAATTGAAGATAACCATGAAAGTTAACAGTAATATTAAGATAATTACCAAAATCATAGTCATCATTTACTATTGTTATGATCTACATTTTCAAAGTAGGTACCATACCTCCAGAAGACCTTTTCCTCCACGGCTTAAACCTTCTTTTACACTCGTTGGTTTTCTAGTCATAGTTTGACGCCTGCTTTCCTTATATTCATCGTCCATTGTTAAAGCTGCTATTCCCTTGCCAAGAGTTCCTGTGATTCGAGAGACCGCTCCAGCAGCACCACCTGCGGTCATCAATAAATTAATCAGCCAATCAACCAATCGATTAGTCTGTCTGCCGGTCGGTCGTTCGTTCGTCGTCTGGTCGGTCTTTCGTTCGGTTGGTCGATCGACCAGAGGGCTTCCCAGTCGACTGTTAGTCGAGGGAGGGACTGCCAATCAGTCATTCGATCAACCTAAAGGATCATTCAACACCCTTTGATCGATTCCTTACCTATAGTGTGCCCAACTAAGCTCTTCACACCTAGTGCAAGTCCCTCCGCAAACTCTCCTGGTCCCTGAATTAAACCCTAGAAAATGGAAAAGGCGGAGACCTTTCAGTTTCTTCTCCATTACTCCTACTAATTTATACAGTAAATGTATCTCCTTTCATGCTATTGCCGTCATTTCATTTTCATTCTGTGTTCAGTCTGTTTTGTATTATTTTCTAATCTTCTACTTCTCATCCAGTCATTCTTTACTTTCTTTCTTTTTTATAATATTTTCTACCCTTCCATCACCTCTCCCTTCTTACCTGGTAAGGTTCATAGAAAAGATCTTTCGCTCCTGTCGTTAGTCCAGTTATCAAACCAAATGGATTTCCAAGAACATCCAGTCCAAGAACAAGAACATAGGCTTGCTTAAGGGCCTGTAATTTTGCAATAATGTTTTTAAAAATCCATTACATGTCGTAGCTGGATCCTTTCATATTTTTCCAGCCGTTGCATTAACTAGTCACTGTATGAGTATATTGGATTGAAACTATACATTAATAGTATATTGCTGACAAGCCATTATCAAAATGTTACAATATTTCAAAACGTACCTGGCTGGTATAGTGGCTAATTACTACCTGAGTTAACTGAGATTGGCTGTAGATTTGAGATTTTAGCTCGAAATAGGCAAGCCTACAAAATGAAATATGCTACTTAAAAACAGGATGCTAAGATAATGCTTTGACCAACCTATCCTATCAAAATATGTTTGATTTCCTCAAATTTCCGCTTCATAGCTGGTTATGGCATACATCTTGAATCTGCTACCAACATTGCGTGTGTCCTCGCATGCCATGTCCCGCTATGTCGCTGGAGGTGTCGCGTTGACTTTTTCAGACAAAATGCTTCATCAGGCATTCCAAACACGAGGAAAAATGATAAAAACGCGAGACCGCAGGTCGAGTCTTTTTATTGTTTTCGAGAGTTTGGAGTGCCGGATAAAACATGATAAACGAGGTTTTGAACTAGCTTCTCGAACAACTATAAAATTACGTTGCTGTGTTTGTACCTGTATTCATTTACCGTAAAGCAAAACAATTTGAATATGTAGACTAAGAAATGTTATCCGCCTCACTAGGGGGTTTCTTACAGGTTTTCATTGGGTATCAAAATGAATGCATGTGATGTGATGTACAGTCATGGATTTGGGTACAATAGGTCATGAATTATTCATGACTTTGAGAAGGTATTTTCAAGAACTTAGGAGGCAAAAAATCTCATTTTTGTAAGGCCAAGGTGACTAAGGATTTCGATTACACTATGCGTCGTCTTTGGTGTGTCTCGAACATTAGGATACTGTTTGGGATAACTCGCCGTACTTACTTCAGCACGACATCTTGTATATTTGCAATAGCAACACCAAAACTGTTGAGCAACAAGTCAATAACATCTGAACTCAATTGTGACTGTTGACCAGCTGTACTATCTTGCATGGAGAAACTTATGTGAACCTGTATGAAGCGAAGAAAAGGAGAATAGTGGACATTAACGTGATCTGGGCGTTTGAAACATAAACTTAAACAATCCATTTCTTCCCATCGGAAAATCTGAAGTATTGGATTTTGAATGAAATATTAATGAGGTTTTTTCTGAAAGAAAGATACAATCGATCAGACAGGTCGTAATATCTCACATCAACTGTGTTAATTCTTTCTAGATGCGGCCTTGGGTTGATGTGGATTTAAGAGGAGTCAACCAGGGAAAGCGAAGGATCTGGTGAACACCGTAATAAAATACATATATTTTTAATTTGGAAGAGTGAAAATAATGATTAGTATAAGGTTTAGAAAAACGTATAAGTCATGCTATAATAGGTGTCACCAAAGCCCGTAAACCTTTTCTTCTACTAAGGGTACATTTACACACTGCGATTAATCGGGCAGACTTCTGGTTTAGGAACGAGGTAATTGACCAAAAGAAGGCAGATTTCAACCCGCGGAGCGTCGTGTTGACTGCTTTTCAACTTAACATGCATCCAAGTCAGAAATCGGCCCGACCAATCTCGGTGGGTAAACCCAGAAATGCGGTAGTACAGTTACTTCATTATTTATAATCTTGTTTCGTTTGACCTGAAGTAAGACACTCGCCATTTGGAACAACTGATAGAAATTAATAATTGTCTAAAGTTACTTAATCTCCTTAACTCCTTCCATGGGGGACTTTTATTGCTTCAGATAACCAAAAGGTTTGGGAAACTGTTGGAACTTAAGAATGGTTAAACTGACGTTTCGAGCGGAGGTCCTTCATCGGAGAGAAACGTGACGACGATGGGCCTTCGCTTGAAACGTCAGTTTAACCAGTCTTAAGTTCCGGCAGTTTCCCACTCTACTTTTATTATTTTACTCAGGTTAACACCAGACGATTTTACTCGTCAAAGGGAGAGATGTGGTAGTGAAGGAGTTAAGTTCTGAAGTTCGTTCTGTCTAGAGTTCTGGAGTGTGTTTATCTTATTTTGTAAATTTTCATTGGTTGGTAATCACATTGTTACAACTCAGCTTACCTTGAGAGGTGACAGATGGAAGTAGTCATAGTAATTCCTTATGTCGACCACAGCGGCCTGTAAAAAAATGAAAAACAAAGTTACCAGTAAATACTCACATAAATTGTTACTTCCTTTAAGCAAAAACACTCCCACGGTCCGTACATTCTGTTGGAAAAAGATATCAGTAATGTAGATTTTAAAAAAAAGTTTCAAAAGAAACATACGAACTTACAACTTAAATTCATTGTTTTATCCAGAACGTAACTTACCGTTAACGGGAACTTTTAAGTTCTCGAGAGCCAACGAGACAAAAGAGAGAACCAGCGCACGCGAACAATTTTGCCAAGTGGAAACTACACCTTATGCTTGACTTCCATCCAGGCGAATTTGTTCCCGGGATAAAAATCGCTTTGATCAAAATAAGCATTAATTTCGTTCGCCTGCATAGTCGAGCAAACTCCAACTCATGTAGACTTTTGTGCGCCCAGATATCATCACAAAATTATTAAGCAATTTGCTTATGGCGGATTTCGGTCAAGTCGATATTGATCGCGCGGACAAAATCACCTGGATGGAAATCGACCTTTATAAAGTGAAGCTGGTACCAAACAGAGAAACGTAGGGGAGTCTTGTAGCACACACCATCTTTAATCTAAGCAGCTTCAGGCTCCACAACCAACTACAAAGACATGCACAGCTACCCTGAGCCTTCTAGCACCTACTTTAAAACTTACGTTTAGGGACTGTAATGGCGTATTCACGACTTTCTTGTCTTCGTCATAGCTCGACTCCTGTGGTGACATTTAAAAGAAACGATGTGAAATTGGAAAAATCACAACCGGCCGACAACTTTAAAAAGGAAATGATAAAACTTATTCCAAAAAATAACGTCATCTTGAAAGCTCAGTTTGTGTCCAGCACCCTTGGTGATACTTCTCCATTACTTAGACTTACGTTTAAACCTTCACTGTTTGTTTCAAGTAAATCCAGAAGTTCCATCAACCATCCCTTGTCCATTTCAATGTCAACTTCTTGAACAAGAACTTTAAAGTACCTGAACAAGGAGACAAAGAAACAGCGCAGAAATGAGCTCTTTCTACGCAAGGAACAATATGAACAGCTAAGAAACAGGGGATATGGATGAACACTAAGACATAAATGAATACTGCAGACAGGAATGAACATTTCTTACACTCGACTAAACCTTTTCAAACGTTATACTCGGTGTTTGATGTCAGGTTCAAACACTCACTCTCTTGGTAATACGCAAGCTCATCAACCTCTAAGCTCAAAAACGTTTTTTGAGCCCCTGACGTGAATCGAACCCGTAACCTTCTGATTGCCAGTGAAATGATCTAACCATTTAGCTACAAGGACTCAGGTGGTGAACTAACAGATTGTACAAGTACGAAACTGACATTTGCACCAAATATTGGGACATAACACTCTCTCCCTTGTTTGATACATTAGCTGACAATAATAAAACAAACATGGTCACTTTTCCTGTATTTATGTCGCAATAAACGGCACATTTGAACATACTTGATTCTGCTGACAATAGCATTTTCCTCAATGGTAGCGATCACACTGGCCTCCATCATTGGTTTGGGAGCTGCAGCGAAAAACAAAAGGCTTTTAAAAGCCGTCATAACCTAATACTTCCTCACTCTAACGTTCTCAACTTTTGATAGATATTGTCTTAACCATCCACTTCTACGTGTGCCACGTTAACACTGTTTCCACCACAATCACTTACCATTACTGGCAGCTACAGTTTTCGGAGGAGGAATTGAGTGAAAGAGTGTTTGGAAAGCAGATCCAGGAACCTGGCTATCGATCTAGAAAAAAAAACATGTCATTTAATCATGAACAATTCTAAATATCGCCTCGCAATAACCACACACATTGAGAAGTGTTTCCTCACCTGAATATCGTTAATCTTTGAATGGAGCTGAATTTCGTGTGTTGACTGGCTGTACTGAAGCCAGAAACCAGAATGAAAAGTTCGACGAATTGATCGCCGTGAAGGTTCTACAATTTTCATGATTTCAAAATTGACCTGAATTTAAAAAAAAGAAGAAAAACTCAAGTAGTCCGGAGCACGTACCAAGAAATAAAAGGAAACTAGTTTAGGATGGCGATACTTGTCTGCAACATAGATTAATCTATTAGAGCGGAGGTCTGCCTGAAATTTATTTGAATATAATATACTTTTTATTCTTTATTTTTTCCTGGAATTATTTTATGCATGTATTATTACCATGCCAACATCATCTCGATTTGCTTGACAACGTTTGAGAAAAAGCTTCATCTGTTTTTTTTTGACTAAATAAAAACCACCCTGGTAATCTCTAGTAACTTATGGCGGTCAAACATCTCGAAAACATTCCAGGAAATCAACCAAGACCACAACTACATATGCTTTCCTAAGGACAAAAATGCCGATTTCAAAGAAAACAGTTAAGAACAGTTGAAAATTCAGGCTAACCCCAGCCTTAATATCAGTAAATTTGCGAATTAATAACTTTTCGGAGTATAGTTGAAACCAAATCAGCGAGCTTTATTTTACGTTGAAACTCAGAACAATCTCAGCCTTACAACAAAGAGCGCTATTACTGTCACTGGAGGATTCAGGATCTTTGAAAAGGGAGGGGAGCAAACTAAGAGTCCGCTAAAGTTTTGACATGACTATGTTGGTACTTCCGGCGAAATCTCTTGTTTGCTTGAGAAAGTTTTTCTTCTGGGGAAATTCTTTATATTGTCTAACCAGTATTTTCAGTAGATAGATAAGACCATTTAATATGATTTTCTTTCAACTTGACGGATGAATTATACGAATTTTACAATAAAAAAATTATAATGCTAGAGATTTATAATAATAAATCAAGTTCAAAATACAGAATCTAAAATTTACAACCAGAATTCAATTATTGAGTTTATATATATCAGCAGGAATGAATGTGTACTTATACTGCTTTGTGTTACACTTAAGTAAAGTGAAAAGATTCTTCTTCCGTAGGTTATAGCAAGATTGCCTCTTACTCGGCAATAAAGAGCAAAGTTGGTGCTGTTCATTTGATATAATAGAGTTCAAAAACTTCGTCACTAACTTTTCTCGACGGAGTTTCAAGGTTAAAAGAGCAGCTTTCTTCAGCGTTTTTATAGTTCATTTGGGGGTAAATTATAGACAAACATCTGAACATTTGTATTCTCTCCAGGCTTTAATGGATATAGTCAGGAAGGCTATCATGACAGTATTTAGAACGTTTATAAAAATCTGTGGTTTTAAATCGCGAATATTAACATCCGGCAATGGAAAGGAAAATGTACGCCACATAGGTGACAACCCTTACCTCATCTTTCTCGTTGTATAACTGAAAATGGTACAAGGCAACGCCATTGTATGCAAAGAACGTAATTAGTTTTGTCGCAAACTTAATGCAGGGTCATTGGATTTTTAACAGCGTATATGGGGGACCGGGGCCCCTTGGCCTCCTCCTCCTGTCCTCCTCCCCCTGGCCACTCTCCCGTGGCCTCCTCCTCTGCCCCCCTGGCCCACTGTTTGTTGTTTTCTTACCGTCATATTATCGGCTTTTCTTATGTAAGTTGGCCTTGCTCCTCGGGATAACTCGTTCTGGAGATCTTTATACGCAGTTTCCAAAGCCTCACAACATTTTGTAGTCATGGTTTTCCATCGTCTTGTATTTTGTTCCTCCCACAATACACTGCTCCTGGAAAAAGTTTAATTAGGATGATGAGCGGGAATTCAAACACCTAGTAACATAATTTGTATATGAAAATGAAAGAAACTAAAAGAAACTTTGATGGGCACATAGAAAACATACCAAGAAAGCAAGGAAGGGCAAAACAAATGCGGGGAAACTCAACTCGACTTCACGAAGACAACACGATGTAAACAGAACAGACAGCTATGCAAGGCAAAAACAAATCAAAGTGAAAATTATCGTCTTACGGTCGGACACTTAGGTAGGCAAGTTCGACACTTTTCTTGTTGTTTACCAAAGATATTCCAATTCCCTTCAAAGAGAGGGTCACCTCCAGACTGGGAACTTCTAGTTGATCCTAAAACAAGAAAAACAGGTAAAATTCAGTGAGACGCAAGTTACTAAACATTTTGAAAGCGGCATGACCCTTTAACACAGTACTGCAATGTAGGTATAGAGACAAAGCGGGGGTCCTGGTTCAAAATTTAGGGAAGATATCTGGAGACATGGATTGACGTTTTTCTGCGCCTTTTATGGGCTTCTCTAGTGCGACATCAGCGCAGCTCCTCCAGGGAGACTGGAAACGTAGCTATCGCCACTGACCAAATCATGCAGAATCAGAAGCTAGGACATCACGACTGACTACAATAAAAATAGTTTAACCCTGGTGATGTTCCCACCTGCTGTGCCCTGAATGCCATCGTGTAACTATCTGTGAAGTACAAGACACGTTGAAGACCATCTAGAAAGCTTGCCCAGTGACAAACAACTTTATCCTTATCTCCAAGAGTACCCATGTCGTTCTGTAAGGGAAACAACAGCACGAATAACATACACTTTAATTTGAAAAGCTACTTAAAAATCTCGTGAATATTGAATAGATATATTTTCTCCATTTAGTTGCACGAATTTGGTCACGTGCAAGGGCTGATAAAACTTATTTTAGACGAACGTTTTATATAAAGAATACTAACAAACATGGAATTTTATATAAAATTATTATACTAAATAACATTAAAATTTCTAATTTAAGTAGTTTTTCTTCAGCGCTTTTTATCAACTGCACCTTTAAAAAACACAAATAGATCAACTAAGAAGGGTAGAAATGCAATTCCGAAGCGAATCGAAGTTGCTCAAAACACTGACAACAGATGTTTTATCAAGTATAAAAGTCTCGTGTAACGCGCTCACATTTTAAGTAATATTTAAAAAAATGAATAGCAGTGTTTTGTCGGATATAAAACACGAGGTGACAGCCGAGTGTTTTAGATCCGATAAAATACGGACTACGAGTTTTTTAAATGGCTTCAAAAACAAACCCCTCAACACGGTAATCTGCGAAGAAAGTTTGAAAATTAATGTTTTGTAAGCCGAGAAAATTCGACACGAAAAACGAGCGTGTCTTTATCACATATTAAAGATACGGTTATGACTTTCCTTTGTGTATTCCTGATGAATTATCAATGAGTTTTTGAAAACGTGATAAAATACAGCTGTTTTTGTTTTAACACTACGAAATAAATCAAAGCAAACCACCCCCAACTAGGTTATTCTTTAGACACTGTTCAGTCGTCATACCTGATGTAGGTTGCTCTTAGCACTCAGTTCCTCTTGTCCTACCACAAACCACTCAACTTCCAGTTGTCTCTGAGGATTATCCCATGTGAATACGGTCGTCATCTTGGAAGGAATGGAGTAAATTTCACTGGAGTTGCTAAAAAGAAATAAATTCGAGCAGAAGATCAGTGGCCCCCAATTTAGTGGCCTAAAAAATTAAAACTGATGGGAAGATTAATAAATCAAGATACGAAAACAAACACCATCAACGAATCAGGGTGCTACCACAATCAGTGGCTATTAATATCTCTAATACTATCACTACCACCACAAAAATCACCATAGCCATCGCCGCTATCATAACAACAATAGCAAAAGCAAAAACAACAGTAAAAGCACCAACAATAGCAACAACGAAGATAATTACTATTACAAGAACAGCTACGTACCATTGCTACAAAAATTACAACTACTGATACAACTACAAGTACAACAACATCAACAACTAATGATGTTAAAGCTACTCCGAGTGACGAACCATACCGGACAAGCAGAGAAAACTCTACTTGGCCCGGCAGGGATT
>JBAHVQ010219705.1:0-11203 GCA_036872915.1 Nanipora kamurai
TCAGGGGCGATTGATCTGATTGGACCTTGTATTCAGATCAATCACCCCTGATGAAGACACTAGATAGGAGTGTCGAAACGTTGAGTCATGAACGATAGTTTTGTAAGCTACGTTCAAAACTTTTCAAGCCAGAGTAGGGTAAAACCATGTCTGATTTGATTGATCCTTCAACAATACGCGGCAAATGTTGTTGAAAAAAACTTGGTGTCTGACCAACTTGCTTTGCTCTGCAGAAAACGCACTGTATTCTTTAGATTTATAGGCACGGGGGTTGAAGAGCAGATTTCAAATCTTAATGTTGTTGATACAATGGCTGTTATTAGTTTACTAATTTAAAAAGAAACAACAAAAAAAACATTGATTAATACATTACTTGATGCAGCAGGCATACCCCTAAACGTAAAAAGATCAACGTACATTTTTAAAGAAAGGGCACTCGCACCATCCACTTTCGCAAGCGCTGTTTCATTCTGCCGAGCACGCTTTCCTTTTGCTGGTTGCAATGTCATTTTTTTCGTTCTCCTCTCGCGTTTTCCATCTCATTTAATATGGTCAGCAGTGTAATAAACACACAGTTATGGTTACAAATCCTGTAAAGCTCATCAAATCTCTCTCTGAAACATGTGTTGTATGTTAGAACTCTAGCTAGAACTCTGATGTAAAAGGAAAGAACAACAGAAATAAAACCTTACATTAGTCCTGCAACCAGTGAGGGGATGTTCCCACTGTGTTTTCTTAGTCTCAGTGTTGAAATAGTACAACTTGTTTTTTTTCTTGGAGTGGAATGCCTGCCAGTTCTTTGGTAGCTCTTTATCACTTGGTTCCTTTTTGACTTCAGCTGCCATGTTGGCATTTCTCACTAATGTGTGAAAGAGCAATAACTTAACTTTTCAGGCAAATGTCATGCAGCACGTGGTTTCTTGGTGTGTGTAAATTGAAATTGCACGTGTTTCTCAAACTTATAGACTCAGAAAACTATTCTGAGTTTATAAGCTTGTGGAACATGCGCAATTTATATCAACCAGCAATAACTGTAAGTATAAAATAACTATAGCAGAACAATTTACCAATAACAAGTCTACACTTAAACGTCATCCACACATGTACAAAACAATTCGTATGTATGACTGATTTCATGCAGAAATACGTTTGTCAGTATAATGCTTATGCATGACTGACTAATGGATTTGAGATTCACTTTGCATATCACACTCATTGCAGATAGATTTGAGCTTGGCCAAATGTGATTTGAATCAATATGTCTGTTTCATGAAAGAGTTTAACACATTGCTAGGTAGAAACTGTAATACATGTACTTCTAAAGTGAAACTGTTATATTTTTGACGAAGTGGGTGTTTGTCACAAAATGGAGAACATTTTTCACATTGTAATTAGCCTACTGTGACACATTAATTCAAACTTATTTCAATTTTAATGCACTATGGTAGGAATTATGGAAGTATCTAGTAACTGGCTTCAACTTAACTGCACACACCACATGCATAAACCAAATTATGTGTGGGACCACATGCATACCAGTTTGCACATTGAAAAGTGTTAATCATTATGTAAGTACTGAGTTTTTTGCATGATAAAGGACACAAATAAAAGTCGCACACTTGAAATCGAAAGGCTCTGTTTGGCTGAACAATGTTTTTCACTAGTAAAAAAGCATCATATCAGCATTCTTATTGGTCGAAGGATATTTTTCACTAGTGAAAAAAATCATATCAGCATTCTCACTGGCTAACAGTTTTCCCACCACAACAATGAGTTCAGCAAACTCATTTCTTAGTCAAGGATTTTAATGTTTCAGCAACTGTGAAAGTCATCAAAGAACAGTATGAGGAAAGAATATTGAATAAGAAGTTCATTATGAATAATTTTAACAAGAACTAATGAAGAAGGCAAGTTTATATGGCAAACAATGAACAATTTTGATGAAGGAAATTGGTTTGTGTGTGTAATCAGGTAACAGAATGGTTAATTAAGTAACCAAGTTGTGTTCTCCCAATAATTAACTTTAAAACCTCACTACTTGTACAAGAAATAAATTAAATCATGGTAAATGCCATGTACAATTTATTTTAACTTGTTCTGATGTATCATAAAACTCGCTTCCTTGTACCGTGCTGATTCAGTTTATAATACATCACAACATGTGAATAAAAATTGTATGCATGCATTTACCATGAAGTAATGTCTATATAATGCACTGATTTCTTGGGAATAACAAATCTGTAGAAATGCCAAGCTAATTTGTATCAACTATGCAAGATGTAGTACCACCTTGCAAAAATATCCTTAAATTACATAAATCTAGAAATAAATACAAAGCCAGCTGTTGAGTCAGAGATGTTTGTATTTATCATGTTAATACACCATAGTTACAGTATTCCATCAAGCATATTCTTATTGAGTATATCACCCCAAAACTTCTTTTTACTCCCAAAAGTTCACACATTTCCCAGATTAATATTTTGTCCATTTCTGTTTTCTCCAAAGCCAGGCATTTTATGGGCCATCAAAGTCATGCAAAAACACCACCATTTCGGCACATAACGGAGCTTGTGAGGAAAATGAGACTATGCTTACTTATACTTCTTAAACTACTTTACATGGCGGTCTTACTTTGAAAATAGCCATGTAAATTAGTTTGTAACGTCTAAGTAGTCATAGATTGACCCATTCTCTAGTCTACGTAGTCATAGATAGACCTATTATTATTTAGTTTTCTATTTATTATTCTGTATTCTAAAACGACTCCTTATTCATTATTAGTGTGTTAAAACACAGTGTTGTAAATGTTTTAAATAAGTAAATTAAAGAAGTAAATTTCACCATTAGCACTACCTTTCACATGATCTACTAACCGTTACAGACCACAGAAGAATTTAAAATAACCCACTAAGTTTAGGAGCCCCAAACTGCGTGGAAATTTTTTTCCTTGTTAGATAACATTTTTAACACCTACTGTCTAGAAAGATTCACGTATATGTCTTCATTTAGATCTCACTCCATGTGAGATCTATGGAATGTGGTAAAATTACTCCTTATGAATGATCAACTTTCGCCGCCATATTGCGCGATGCACTCGCGGAGCATGGGACCAAGCGCATGTGTTGCAGAGGCAATCTGACGTGCCCTTGCTTACTCCATTAGTCCAATTTACCCTAAATTGACAAAGAGCCAATTGCAAATGGATGGTTAGGTCAAAATATTCACCAAAGATTTACCAGGCGGAAATTGTAATCTAAGTATGACAATTAGAGCCCAGCTCAAAATTCTAATATGAATAGCCATGAACGAATCATACAAGAGAAATAGCAGACATGTTAATTTTATAAAAGCTGTACTGACGTTTCGTTGCCAACGCGCAACATTTTCAAAGTGAAGTTACATAAATTCGGTAAGGATATTAAATTGATATTTACAAGGTGTTGAAACAGAATTAGCCAATTAGAGGGGAAAAGGTAGAACGAGAGAGTAAAATGAGAAGATAAAATAAAGCAAGCGGAACAGATCTGATGTCTTAAGAGCAGGTTTAAATTTGGTGATGAGTAGGCTCTCCCTAATAAGTAACTCAAAGGGTGAATTACAAGAAGATACTATCGAAAAGTCATCAGCTGAGAAACGTCAGTAAAGCTTTTATAAAATTAACATGTCTGCTATTTCTCTTGGATGATTAGGTCAATTCATATATTTACGATCCACCGACTAATTGATTGATTTAGGTCACAATATAGATTTGAAGAAAGGGGTACGCTGTAGCCAGTCCAGTCAACTTGTGGATGCGCTTAGCAATCTGAATAAGCAGGAGAAAAGTGCAAAAGTTTTCAGAGGCGATAGCCTCGATCAACTTGTAGTCCGCTCCAGCCTTTTTTCTGTCGAAAAAATGAGCTCTCAATGCAACCATTTGATCAGAGGAAACTTTAGCTGTTTGTGAACGTTGAAGGTTAGGGACCCTAACCTGAATTGAACCGAAAGGTCAGTCGCTTCCAACAACACCAACAGTATTTCTCAAGACTACACTAACTAGGGCGGTCAACTTTCACCAACATCTTACGATACCCCCTGATTAAAGTGCTTGTAAAGATTTGAACCGGAGGTACCTTTACATTTAATGTATATAAATTAATGAAATATTTTCCACATTTCCATAACATTGCAGCCAAGTAAAAGAAAAAAGCGGTACGGTAGTTTGAATCAAATGTTGCAGTGAACATTTCACACACCCATTTTTCTATGAAAGATAAGTCTTTTTTTTATTTTATATTATGATATTATCATTTAAAACAGATTTTATTTGTCAAAATTTCATCAAAGGGTGGGGGGATGCTATGAAAATAAATAAACGTTTTTTGAGGGGCTATCAAAATTTACATTTAAGAAATGAGGTGTCATGAAATACTAAACAAGTGTCGCAAAATATCTTCCGCCCCATTCCCCACCACTAATAATGACTGCTCCGTTAGTGGTTATGTAATGTTTAAAACACGAACTACGAGTTTTTTGAATGGCTTCAAAAACGATCCCCTCAACACGCCAATCTGCGAAGAAAGTTTGAAAATTAATGTTTTCTAAGCTGAGAAAATTCGACAAGAAAAACGAGCGTATCTTTATCACATATAAAGTTACGGCACGTTATGGTTTTCCTTTGTGTTTTTATCGTGAATTATTGATGAGTTTTTGAAATTACTTATATAAATGATAAACTCATGTGTAAAGTTCAAGATTCGTAAATTGTCATCATATGCAGGACCTCAAGTAGAAAGCGATCTCGCAATGACCCCATCCTATAATATAAACAAAAAAAAAATTTTATTCAGAATTACGCCCAATTAAAGAATCTATTTTCACGACAGACTGAAAGCTATTCAGTCGTTCGTTGTTCATTTGTTAAGTCTTTGTGTAATACTCTCAGCTTCATCTTTTCCGTTGAGGCCTGGCGTCTCAAACTCAATTTTTGCGGGGAAAGATTGGGGGACGTTTGACAGTCACAAATGTGCCAGAGGCTCGGCGCCATAGGAATCATAAAGTAGAGAGGGCATGGGTATCGAAAACTGGTAACAAATTGAACACCCGCCATTTTGAGTAAATTGGAGGTCAATCGATCGTCTCCAGGCTTTTTACCGTCTGTTCGAGAGTTCATCTTCGTAAGTTTACCCATAATTCTCGTTCACGAATTTACTCAAAATTATTATTTAATTTGTAAAAAAATACCCGTCAAATTCACCGTAATTGAGAACGGTTTACGTTATTGAAAAAAAAGTCGCACTTTTTGCGTTAATTATTTTGTATTCTTCCTTATTCAAAAAGGAAAAAAGGGACAAAAGTGAAGTAATTTGGCGCCCAATTTATCCAAGACGGCGGCCTTTCAATTTGTGATCCGCGGTTGAGGAACATTTGGGTACAATGCTCTCTCTAGTTAATATATGATCTCTATGCTCCGCGCATCCTTAACCCGCCTCTGTGTTGGTCCCTGCGGACGATTGCACAGGACAGCACACTGCTGAGTGGGAAGCGTTTGCCTTAGTTTCGCTAGTCATACAAATCATACAGGAAATCATAAATGAAGTTTAAGAATTGTTCAACGAGCTTCACGTAATAGTTCAAACACTAGTTGGGTGTTTCATCAGGCGTTCCAAACACAAGAAAACATGATGAAACACGATAAAGGAGATTTTGAACTAGTTTTTCAAACAAGTATAGTTCGCAATGCCGATTTGTACCTCTATTCATTTAATGTGAAGCAAAACAACTTGTACTTCACTGATTTTAGTAGATTAAGGAATGTGATCCAGGCCACTAAAAGTTTTCTACAGGTTTTCTTGGGGTATGAAAATGCATACATGCACGTGATGTGGTATACAGTCATGGATTGGCTAGAATAGGTCATGGATTATTAATGCTTTGAGAAGAATTGTTCAACGAATTTATCAAATAATCTTGTGTGTGATGCTACGATAGTACAAAGCGTTAAAATACCTGAGGCTGCGCTATAGCACAAAGCAAAATAAAGTCGACGGCAAAAGCTTAGTTATCTCTTTATAAAGCTTCCGGTACTTTGTATATTACCAAGTACAATTCATTACACAACGTTTTTAGACATTAGTTATAAACTATTTTACAACTCTTGCTTCGTATCAAATCTTGATAAAATCACAACAAATCTATTATGTACAGCAGCACCACATTCTATATCAAAAAATCCGCTGTACAAATAATCTATAGAACATTGGTTATTATTCTTTACTGATATAAATATATTCCAGATAAACTTCGCTATTCAATTGGTAATAAACAGGGAACTTTTTCTGAAAAATATCACGCCGTTTACTTGTCCGTGGACTTTCGAACCATAACAATACATTCTAGAATTATATTTTTCTTAGAAATAGATATTTTTGTTTTTATATATGCGATTTAAGAATGAAATTACCCTCGTCATGAAAGCCCATAGATTGAGAAATCTCGGCCGTGGAAAAGATTTCGAGGAAGAACTCTAAGTAAATGAGATATCTTTCAAGATACATAATTATCAATTGGGATAGTCCACATTTTAAATGAAAATCAAACTTTATCTAAAAGCAGTACTTAACATATGCTGCTGGTTTTAATTGTCCGAACTCTTTGCAAATTACGCGTCAGTCGAGCGATCTTTTTTGGCTCTGAAACCTGCACGCCTAGTATGTGCCCGCGATTTATTCGTTTTCACGACAGAAGATCTTCGTCGGATTTTCCTGTGTCTCGAACTGGCTTTATGATTTTCTGTTTTCGCGTTTTCAATTTTTGGATGCTCTTCGAGGCTCTCTTCTGATTTCGAGTCCACAAAAGCCTGATTTAAATCAGTTGTAGTTTCTTCCATGGATGCGCTTTCGTCCAAAATTAATACGGCGTTCCGACCTGTTCTCGAAAACTCGGCGATCCTGCGCGACCGACGTACCTGAGGTAATGGTTCGTCCGACCTAGATCTGAGCGGATACGTTTGGAGTGCGTCATTGCCGTCCTCAACTTTGAGCTTTGGACTTTTATTCTTTTTATCAATGTCATTAACAGTATTTTCTTCCTTATTTGCTGAAGGATTTCCCGTTCTTCTTTGCACTTGTTTGCGAGTCGTTCGCTCTACATCGTAATCACCATTGTTCACATCATCATTCCGCCGAGATTGGGCCCCCTGATTTCGTGCCCTACGCTTAGGCCTCGGTGTTGATCGTTCTTCCATCGTACCGTCCCGTAACTTTGACCGAGTAAGACGTTCTCGGCGTCGGCTCGTCTCCGTTGTTTTCGCTGATTTAGTCTTCTTTGAGTTATTTGTCTGCTTGTCGTCGTATACTATTCGCGGTGGTTCCTGGACTTTGGACACAAAGTCCAAAGTATCGAACAAGTCGTCCAGTTCATTCAGCTGGTTATTTCCTTTCCCTTTTTTCGCAGCCCTTGTACCCCGATCGCTATACGAAGTAAATACGTCAGGATTCGAATCCTCTGATTCAACTTTTTCTTTAACACTGGCACGACGGTCTTGGGTTGGTGGAACCTCCTTGACAACGTCGGGATCACTGGTGGCCTTTGCGGTAAACTCGGTACACTGGTCGATATCTTCCATGGGTTCGTCGAAAGACCCTAGCAATTCGTCCAACGTGTTCGAGAGCTTCCTCGCTTCACGTAGACTAGACCCTCTCAAGTTACGCTTATCTCTCGTCTTCTCCTGCCGGGTCAAAGGAATGTCGTGAATTCCAACTGGTGAAGTTGGGTACGCTTGCTCCAGTGTTTCCCAGTTATGTTGCCTCCCACCCGGACTTGCTTTCTGCCTGGCTACCGGTTCTTCCTCGACAGGCAATAACGTACTGGAATCGTTTTTAACGTAAAGCTTGGGATCTAAGTTAGGCCTTCCACTTATACAATTGAAGGAATCTTCCAAGTACTTTCTTGGATCCATTGCGTTAGCGGTACTAGAACCGGAAGGAGAAGCTTGCTTATCGTGAACTTTCACTCGTTTAGCGTGATTGACTTCCTCAGCAGCTGCTTTACCACTTGACTTCGACCCAACATCACTACCAACTCCATCACCGATTGCGTCACCCGCTACCTCATCGTCTGCGTTCTTCATCGACATAACTGCGGGGACATTATTATCGGAGGCCGTTTCCGAGAAACCCATGCCAGAGTCAGACGAATAAGAACCGGTATCTTTCCCGTCGTCATTCGCAAGGTCGCGGGGATTTCCGAGGGCATATTGGATGCTTGACGAGCTTCGACGCTTCTCCACAGATCGGAAGACGTCGTCACTTAATCGCCGATATTTATGTCCGTATTCAGTTGGAAGAGGTTGTGGACAAGAGGTGTTCAGATCTTGTTCCTCTGACAACACTCTATAAGGAAAGCATATGAGCCATTACAAAATAGTACTAGTACTATAATACCGCTACTGCTTTGTATATTTTTATATATTTATTGAAATTAGAATAGTAAATCAATGCCCCATGTGCTATACTCGGTAACTGTCTTTGTGTACTGATTGTCCTCTATATCTTATTGTTCCCAGTGCTATATATCATTATCAAATTACATAGTGTTTCATTTACTCAATCAAATCGCATGCATAATTATTCAACCACATTAGATCACGTTATTACAAGTACTTCTAAGAAAGAATACCGTTGATCGAAATTACGCACGCTCTGTTGTGCTGCACTAAATGTCTGCCAATGTAGATATCTCAATGTGGATCACATCACTTGTCGAGACTGCAGGTAATAGTACACATGTCAACTACGAACCAGTACAAATAGTAACCTTCGCTCTTCCATCTGAGTTCACGTAGCGCAACGGTCAGAGCATCTCACCGGCGATTAGAAGGTTACGGGTTCAATTCCTGAGTAAACAAGCTTAAGGAGTATGCGTAATTTCGATCTACATACACCAAACTACCACATGCCGCACAACATCGGCCAATATAGATAAAACAAGACCGTATTTACCCGAGGAAGCGTGAGCTAAAAAAATATCTCGGCGCTTATTCGAAGCGTTTCAGCCCTGGAGTGGCGCTTAATCAAACTTCAACCAATTTCTCAGTGTTTTGACTTTTCATGAAACGCTCCTTCTCGTGTATAATGTTACTTAACACTGCCAGTGACGCCTTAATTGACCGCTCCAGAAATCCTGGAAAGACTTGGCTTTCGATAACCAGCGCGAGCTTGGGTGAGCTATGACTGATCGTTGTAAACTTTCAGCCAATCATAACTCGTGCAGGGTACCTACATCCCAGTCTTTTCTGGGTTTCTGCAGCGGTCAATTGCAGCTCTGTTTGCAGACACGAAATTGTCTCTCTCCTGATTTATCGGGAGATTTCCGATAAATCGGCTTATATGGGGACACATAAGCCGATTTATGGGAAATCTATATGGAAATCCATAGGAAACGTCCCGCTTTATCGGAAATCTTTCGATTTATGGGAAAGCTCCAGTTTACGGGAAATCTCTCGATTTATGGGAAATCTCACGATTTATGGGAAATCTTCCGACTTATGGGATATCATCCGATCTTCCGAACCCGAAGAAATCTTTCCGATTTTTGAAAAACATTAAGAGAATACTTCTATTTGTGGGTATCTATTTTCTAGGCCTAAAAATATATGTTGATTATGATACTGTTACTTTTGTTTCTGACTTCAATCTTTTTTTTCAGTGATGTTTTCCATTTATTTGGAATACGTTGCCATTCTAACCTGACGATTATTAATTACTCGAAAAGAGAGGATATTAAATAATGTCGTTGACCGACAAAAGCTCGGGCAACAATAAACAAAGTTTTTAAACTTTGCTGTCCGAGGTTTTTTTGTCAGAAAATTGCTCCTTTGAGAGTTATTAAATGTCCCGAGTTAAAAACTACACTCATGCACCTTTTTGTTTTATACTGTTCTAACAGATAATTTATGCACACAAAGTAAATGGTGAACTCATAGTTGCCGGCCTCATTTGATTTGATTTCTTTATCGTACATCAAAATACTGCTGAAGGACACCTTAACCAGATTAAATAAGTAAATGTTTTACGTAAAGTTGGATGACAAATAAGTTATCAGACGGTTTAGTTTACAGTATGCCTGGATATTTTACTCGTGACTTGTGTTTTTACCCACTCTACAAGATCGCCAAAGTACGGCATGACTCATGAAATATCAGTCAAGCTTTACTATTCACTTAACTGTCGATGATATATTTATCGGAAGTCACTCTAGGTTGCCTCTATTCGTGTTTCGTAATCGGATTTCTCCTAATACTTTGAATGAGTAAAACAAACTTTTGCTAATGAATCTTCCACAGCTATAATGAGGACAATCTAACTGCTCAACCCCATCAAATTCTAGTTATCCACCTCTATCTAACCCCGTCTCGTCTAACTCCAGTCAATCACTTCACCATACCTGTAATTTTGCATCAACACTCTAATGGGCTCGTGCACGGTTTTAGACTTTGGAAAGAGAACGAAACTGCCAACCTATAATGCAGATAAATTGTAAAGTAAAATAAAAAGAACATATCAGAAATAATTCAAAATGGTAGGCAATGTTTACCTCCATCCATCCGCTAACAATCATAAACAGTTTCGCTTCTTTGATGTTCCAAACAAGAGAACGGAACATGTCTCCATTAACACAAGCTCTGCGCGGAATTTCGGCCTCTGGATCTTTTGAAATACACCTACCCGAGGGAAGACAAAAAGGTATCAAAAATCGGATAAAATGAGACGTGGCAAATAGATGAAAATAAAACTTAAAGAACATGGCAAGGGGGAAGAAGAACAAGGAAGGAAGGAAAGAAAGCAGGAGAGAAAGTAAGGAACAAACTAAAGAAAGAGTAGAAGGAAGTAGTAAAAGAGTGAAAAGAAAGGAGAAAAGAAAAGATCGAAGTAAAGAAAAAGGAAACAAGGATGAAAGAAAGAAACAAGGGTGAAGAAAGAAAGAAAGAAAGAAAGAAAGAAAGAAAGAAAGAAAGAAAGAAAGGAAGGAAGAAAGAAAGAAAGAGGAACGAAAGAGGAAAGAAAGTTATGATAGAAAGGAAAAGAAGGAAGAAAGAAAGGAAAGAATAAGGGAGGCTACAGAGAACGAAGGATGGAAGGAAGCAAGGATGGATGGATGGATGGATGGATGGATGGATGGATGGATGGATGGATGGATGGATGGATGGATGGATGGATGGATG
>JBAHVQ010219716.1:0-11202 GCA_036872915.1 Nanipora kamurai
TTCCCTGTTAGAAAGACGTCGTCTTTTTGCCATTGAATAGTTGGCTTTGGTTTCCCTCGGACGATGCAATACAGCGATACCCTCTTGCCAGGTACAGCCAGGATGCCTTTTGGTTGCACAACTAACGATGGGCCGAAATCCCCTGTCAAAAAACGACCAGAGTGCGTTAGCTCATTCGTTAAATAATCAGCAACGACAAAACAACCCTTTAACAATAATAAAGACTTACCAACAAAAAATGAAGTCCGTGGGGCTACTATTTGTCTGAAGCTTTCGAATAAATGAGTGATCTCGGCATTTATTACGCGGTTTTGGTTCATTTTCTTACAGTTTTAACAATGTTTTCCTTTTCAAATCCAAATGTTGCTGTTTACCTTCATGACCTTGTCTCGAAACGGTTTCCTTCCAAATCTCGTTTCCACAAGTTAAACATACATTTGTCATTCTTCTATAGAAATACGTTTATAAAAAATCAATTCTAGAGCCCTAACACCTTTTATCCGTTGGATTTTTGCCGAAGAAGATATGTATTTTGTCGTTAATTTCTACCAAAATGAATGCGGGAATTTTCTGGCAAAATATTCCTATTCTGGCAAATTAATAGAAAACGTTCTTCAGGATGCTAGGGAGCCTGGGTATGGCTGTTTGAAGCCCTTCACTCCGGTCCCTAATGGTGCGTTCGTATCAGTAGACTCGGACCGGATTTTGGATTGGGTTTGGACTTCAGTTAAAGTGACAGAATGAAAGATATTAAGTTTATTTTAAGCGCATTGGTCGTTTCGAACCCAAATCCAGTCCGACTGTGTTCACAGATGATCCAGTCCAGCTTCAATCCATACGAGTTCACTTCAAATAGATGGAGTCAAATCTAGGCCAAACCTGTCGATTGCGTTCAAACCAAGAAAACCTCAGTCCAAATGCAGCACGGAGTCCACTAGTGTGAACGCACCTTAAGAATCAGGTTTTGAAACTTATTGGTCGGACCACAGAAGGACCATTTTTCCTCTTTCAGAGAATCAACAATTGAATGTTAATCAGAAGTTACACGAGAAGTTACACATTTATTTTCAAACAATAAGGGGTAAAAATTTGTTAAACCGTTGATGTGCATTCGAGTGCGTATTACCAAAGTACATCCCTTCGACCCAAAAGTAAGCTAATTCTTCGTGTGTCCATTTACGAGGGTAAGTTATATGTTGAATGTACAGTTATGGATTTTGCACAAGTGATTTCGGAAGGTTGAAGCAAACGTGCAATACTAGAGTTGAGTTTTTAATCAAGACAACGATACAAACGTTAAATGCAGTCTGGAATGACGTTTACAAAGCCAAAAAAGTTCCGAAACTGCCGAGAGGTTAAGACTTACAGTTAAGGTCTTTTCACACTGGATGCGAAACCGTAATGCGACGCGATTTTGGTAATTTCGGAAGCGAATAAATATGTCTCCCATGAGAAGCTTGAAAAAAAAACAATGAGACAATAACTTGTTCATTCTAGTGCATACAAAACCTCCAAATGTTCATTTCTAGGGTAATTTTATTCGCTTGTAGAAACTGGAAAGTCGCGTCGCGTTACGGTCTCGCGTCCAGTGTGAATAGACGTTAAAACTGACGTTTTAGAGCGAACGCCATTTGTCATGTAGCTATATACTCGTTAAATTTTTAATGTCCTTTAATAATGTCCTTAATAGACCTTAAAAAAAACTGACGTTTAGAGCGAACGACGTTTGTACTGTAGCTTTATACTCGTTAAATCTTTAATAATGTCCTCATAATATCCTTGAGAGACCTTAAAACTGACGTTTAGAGCCAATGACGTTTGTCATGTAGCTTTATACTCGTTAAATCTTTAATAATGTCCTTAATTTACACCGTCATCGTTGCAGCATCTAGGAGTTTTGCGCCTTATTATTTGCCAGTGTCTGAGTGAAAAAATTCGATGTTCATAAAGATTTTCGAAGAAACGTCGCTTCATTTAAGCAAGAAAATCCTGTGATTAAAAGGCATTTCTGTGAGAATGTCGAATACTAATTTTTAATTTCATAAGTATACCATGGAGACATTAATTAGCAGAGAAGTGTACTAAACGACTTAACTTGCAAACCTCTTCTGGACCAATCACAATCGAGCAATTTTCAAAGCGCTATAAATACTTATGTAATTTTTCAAACTGCGTATTGCCCTTTCCGACTTCTATATATTTTATTTAGGATATTTCAACTTCCGTCAAAAGTAACGAACAAGATGCTTGAAGAAATGCCTTAAGACGGTGCCTTAAGCAAGTTGTGGTCTCTCCAGCAATCCAATTATATGACTTCATAAAAATTCTTGTAAACCTATTTCACTGCTTTGACCGCTTGACCGTCCTTCAGTGGGCCGACGGTGATGACTTACATTAAAAGCTTAAAAGAACAATTTTTCTTAAAGGAAAAATTGTTCTAACGAGACATGGACATCTTGAAACATACCTGGATTAGCGAATATTCTGTAGAGTAAGACGAGTAGAAAAAAATGAACTGGCTTGTAGATCATTGTGGTGGTTGATTGTAAAGATCTTCAATGAGATATAGAGGAAAGAAATAGAAAAGCCACATTATCGATGAGAATACATAAACGAAACCAAACATAAACCGTCTAAAAACATACATAGCAGCAATGTACATCAGTTAGAAGGTACTTATTTTGTGTTACAATGCAACATTGTCGGACAGTGTCCATTTAAGGGTCGCTTCTATAGAAAACGTTATCGTGTCTTTACGTTTGAAGTATGCAAACTTAATTAAAAAAATAACTAAACCTCAAATACACTAAAGATCAAGAAAAAACGTACTGTGATAACATAATATTGCATGAAAATGAACGGAGTATTCAGTTCAGAAAATGAAACGGGCCTTCTGTTCAAACTTCCTTCCCTATATGAGTCTCCCCTTTCCCACTCTTCGGTCACTCCAAAGGATTGAGAGTTGTGAGTGCCAGTAAGTTGTTTTTTACGCATTTGCTGTGCATGTAGACCACATAAGGGGAAGTATTGATTAATTTGATAAACCGTAGTGGAGTGGTAGATATTTTCTTATTAATTATGGTAAGCTGCGCAGAATACGAATGTCCATATTTGGTATAGGAATTACGAACATGAGAATTATTTTGACAAATCTATAGTAAAGTTAATTGCAATAAAAACTTAACTGAAGACCAAGAGGAAATGAATCAGCAAGAAAGTAACCAGCTCTACGCCATCCTCATACTCACGCTTTTGGTTATCTCAGGTCAGAAGTGTTCCCACAAAACTGTCATTTATCCAGCGACCACTAATGTATAAAAAGACCGCTCATTGAATAATTTATGAATGGAATTACTGCTAGTTCAAGAGAACGGTGTCGGCCATGCAAACCGTAGAAGAGGTTTCATCAAGGGAAGCTATAGCCACAGATAACTGGTATATTCATATGGTTGTTTAAGAACTTTTCGTGCACCAGGGACTAAAACAACTAGATGCCGGATTTTCACTGGAGCTTGCTTTAAGGTGGTTGATCGATAATGAAATGGTACCACGTGTAATACCGGAAATGATTAACCGATTTTAATAAAGGGTGAGGTTCAAAATTACCAAAGGTGCACAACCAAATAACAGCTTGTACCATCGCACCCTTGAAGTCGATGAAAAAAGAAATAAAAAAAAAATTATACTGCAACGTTATAAATCAATTTGTACCTGACTATACCGATCCATGTGCGATTAACAATGATATAAATATCACACGTGACATGACACAAAATGTTTCGTTGATAAGTGACAGTTACTTCGTGGATATTTGCAGACTACTAAATACTAAACGTTTGTTTTGTTTACAGATAACATGAGCTTTTAAAGTGAGAGCTTGGTTCGTCATCACAAATCCATAAAAGGTTATCGTTATTTTTTGTTTGATATTATTCATGTGCTATGGAAGAAAGTAGGTCCATTATCTATTTGAAGTTCTTATCTTTGGTCATGAACTGCGATATCTCCGATATTTTAGACTAATTTTAAACTTGCGCCCAAGAAAAATCATTTTCTAGTTTTGTCATGAATTATTTAAATTTCATGCGATATTTATGGATAACATTTGTTATCGAGGAGCATTTAACCATCGTCGTGCATGGAACAAAAAGAAATTATATATAAAGTATATATATCATATATAAGTGAACTTAGCTGGTTTGTTGCTTTTTTTGTCAACAGAATGTATTACAATCAAACATGGGGAAAAGGTTTTGGGGAGAGGTTGGCCAAACATATGGCAGAGCTTAAGTCAGAAGAGTCTGGACAAGCTGAAGCAGCACCGGAAAAAAACATTCTTCCATTGACTTCAGCTACATTGCCATTGGAGTGTGTCTGCAAGCAAGAGGACTGACGTTGCATAAAGTGATAGCTTAGTTGTCATTTATAATTAAATTTCAGATTTTAGTTCCATTTAATAACAAGAATTGAGCTAGTCTTCTTTTGTGAAAATTAAAGTTTCTGTAAATCAATAAATAATTTTTCAGCTTTACATGTAAGTGATTAGTCTTCTTTTTTGTCTTTAAATACAACATTTCTGGAAGAAATTCTTAAGACTTTGCTTAGCTGCACCAAATGTCACTTGCAAAATGATTATTACTGAGCAGGTGTTACCAGTCTGCCAGAAGATTTATTGTGAAAGGTTATCAATATACAGCATGACATCCTTATGTTTATGGAAATTGTATGTTACATGCTGCACAGAACCTTTCAAGAAATAAATTATTCTCATTCAAAACACCTGAGAAAATGTATCAGAGAAATACTAATCTCCAGTGTGGGATCCTGTATGTTGGAAGAATGTACATTTGTAAAGATGCTCTACTGTACACAGAGCTGAGAGTGATTCAAACATTCTTTATGAGATATCATGCAAAACATAACAATCAGAGAAGCCGATGTTTAGCTCCATTATAGTATCTTATAAGAAAATTCTGGATTCAGTGCATGATTCTGTCAGAGATTTTAAGATTGCATACAAGATGCTATGGAAAGGTAAAATCCTGTTTATGAATAGCTTTATAGGAAAGTGTAAGGTTCTGTATATAGAATCCTGCATGTGAATTTACAGTCCTTCATAGGATTCGATAAGAAAATTCAGATCCTGTTAAAGATAATGTATGAAAACTTAAGATCCTGCATAGCATTTAGCAGGAAATTTTAAGATCTTGTTCAGAATCTCATTGGGAAATTTAAGATCCTGCACAGGATCCTACAGGAAAAGTTGAGATCCTACAGAATCTTGAATAAAATCTTACAAGAATTTATAGGATGCCAAGTAAAATTTTAAATGATCTTATCAGATAAGACCTTAAAAGATCGTGAGTAAGATCTTATAAGATCCTGTAGGATGCTGTAAGATTTGTAATAAGATCCTCTAACATCTTATGTTAGAAGGAACTTATAGGATCTTACAATAAAATCCTACTGGAATCCTAATAAGATCCTACTTAAGATCTTATACAGGATCTTAAATAGGATTTCTTCCCTGGATATTAGCCAGGCTCTAATTCTGTCTGTATGTTGCTTATATAACATATTTGTAAAGAGCTGCTGAGTTTGCAATGGCACATTGACACTATTACTGTAGGATAGGTAAAAATTATAAGGAATCAAACTAAGTTATCATGATAATTGGATAGGCATCTATATCTGCAAGACAACCACTGGAAGAGCACACAAGCTGGAATTGTGAAAATCAGTCCTAACCACATTATGCGAGTAGTAGACTTTGCGATGGCAATAAAACAGTAACACAACTGCAATCAAATCAAGTCCTTGGCTGAGAGGATCTTAAACAGTCCTCAGTGGATAACTGGTTTCAGTTTGTTTGTAGTCTTCAATTCAACAATAGAAAATTTAACCAAGCTATTCTACCTCATTCGTTCAATCGAACATTGTACATATGTATCACATGTGCGATACAAGTTAAGCTACCAAAATAACTTACCGGCAATCGCGATACTTCCCAGTCGCATGTTTAGTCAAAGAATAAGTAGATTTCGACATGTACTGATAAAGAAAGCAATTCCACTAACCTGTGCTTCGATCCACTGTTTCCAACTGACATTTCCTAAAATTCCCAATGAAGACCCCAAAATATCCCAATGCTACCATTTTGTTCCCGGCTATTGGCTCATTCTCCGCAGATCACAAAAAGATGCCTCAATTAAATAAGTAAGTTTTTAATAAATGTTTCTTACACAAACTTATTTGTTCATTAAACAGTTATATTGCACATGTAATCGTATCTACACATGATACAAAAAGATTGCAACAAAGAAAAGGATGTACAAAAAAAGGAACATTTACAGAAAGTTTGCTATTTATTCATCCATAACTGGTAAAAAGTCATCGTCTTTTTTAATTTGATGAATGGTCATTGCTTTAAACTTTGACTTTATTTCCTTTGTGACTGTCAGACTATGGCACTCTTCCTCTCTCCAACGAAGTGCACTGTCAACCCGAATGAGAGCGTCGATTGTTGGACTGCTCATCCTATTTCTAACTTTATTCTTGTAATGATTCATTTTCCAGAAGATGCGCTCTCCCTCAGCGTTAGAATACGGAAGGGAGTAGAGGCTTAAGGCCAGAGTTGACACGCAACTCGCCTGCAGCATCTTTGAACGTTCGAACGTGATTCCAGAACTTTACGGAATCCTTTGTAACATTTTCAGAAAATTCCATTGCCTTCAACAGACGAACTTCGCTGTTCAGTCCGGAAACATCGCCGACTACATTTGGAAAGTGACAAGCCAAACGAGTTAGGTCTCGGGCTTTGAATATTTCTTCGGAAGAAACACTTGACATGTCTTGAAAGACGACAACATTTTCTGGGAGCCTCATCTGTACTTGTTTCGTTGCTTCTACCAGGAAAGTAAGGGTTATTACAAACGTCGTATTCTTAATGCACCGTATTAAATAACAATATAAAGTCGACTTTAATTATTAGGGTCGACCCAAATTAAGTACCCAATAAGTCGGACTCAATAGTTCTGCAGCTCACGGTAGTTTTGATCAGTGATCGCATTTTCTAATGTGGTCGACATGTCAAGGAGGCTGGAATCGATTTCAAAGTGTTTTAAGCGAATAGAAGAAGGTTAATGATGTAAACTACAGTTGTACGTGTGATAGCACAACGAAAGAAAATTTCAAAAGTGTGTGTTCTTATCCTGCTCCTTAGTTTATCTGTAACTAGAAACGGCACGTCGATTCATAGTTCTTGTCGACGTTTTTGTTGGAATGTTGGTTGGTGGGACCTAGTTTGGAAGACTTACAGCGAATCAAGATTTAAAAAAAAAACATTCGAGTTTCACGATCAACAATTCAAACGTCCCACATTTGTTACAAATGGGTGTTTGCCATTGGAAGCATACGTAGCTACTTGCATCCATGCAAACAGAATTACATGGATCTCTTCCAGAGACCATGTTTACTCTGTGTGCCCGCGACTTTGCCTGCCAACGGTGTTACCAGTGTAGACTGTGGACAGAAAATTTATTATAATACAAAAAATTAATGGTTGCATCTAATTCGGCGCATGAAAAGTACGCCGAATGCATCAACACCGTACTTCGGTCGTAACATACGATCACGCTTGCCGCATTTAATGGTATTGTCGAACTTAATGAAAACTGCCGTATTTAATGGTTGCAAACGGCGTCCTTTTCATGAACTTAATGATTAGTATTAAATACGGTGCATAAAAAATCCGGCGTTTGTAACAAACCTAAAACGTCGTGGGTTAAGTTCGTCTAAATCCTTCTTTGGTATACGCAAACGTTCGAGGTTGCTGATGAATGCATAGCCAAGATATGCACAGCTCACCGGCATGAGGTCCCTCTTAAAGTTCGACGTTTTCAAGCTTTGCTAGAACGACAACGGGCTGCAAAAGGGAATAATAGAAGTCGAACAAGTCGGATCCCAGGCTTACTACATCAGCATTTGCTAAATCAAACAATTTATTAATTCTTGAAAAGTCCTTCAAGATTCCTTGAAAGAAAACAGCATGACGTAGTTCTTAGGATTCTTGTAAATACTTGAAAGTTGTCTGTCGGTATAAGACTTTTCGTTGTTTAAGCCAGCAATCTCGAAACATAACTAAAGCGTTTCCCATTGGTTGATTATTCTTACACACTCGTATCGACTCATCCATCTGGTGGCACTGAGTTGGTGAAGCTTCTCTGAAACTTCATTTGTGATGGCATGGTGCAATTCGCAGTACTCTATAAGTCGTGTAGGGCTGTGGGAAAACCAACTGTAGTTCTCTTACCATAAAGTCAAGACGTGGAGGCAATGTATCAGCTGCTTTATTTGCTGCTAACTGCAGGCTGTGACACACATATGTGACATTATCATTCGCTTTATAGTATTCTCAAATCTGATTGGTTAATTTACCTGAAAATAACTGCGTGCAAATATCGATCAGCTGCAAATAACTGCATACAAATACGCTATTGAGCATGCGCACTTCGAAAACGATTCGTTAGCAAATCAACAAATCTCTAATCAGTAACAAACAGTCAACAACTACTACAATTGCACGCTTAATCTTAGCAATGCTAGAGTATAATTTCTTTCAGCTAAATTGTTATATTGATTTTTAAAATTTTAAATTTTAAATAACCATTTTCATGTAATACAGTCAATTTCTACGTTGTGTATATGAGATTAAATTATACTTTTTCAGTTGACCATTCCTGTACTTGCTGTTAAACGTACTGCCATAATAAATTACAAACACCAATCAGTGAATGATAAAACAATTATTGAACTCAGCTTTCGTAAAATATCGTGATTTATCAGTGGTGAGCAGATCAATTATTTGCCGATGCCGAAGGCAGCATTTTGCTCAAGCTCGTCCAATAGTTTTATAATAACGATGTGGAGAACCAATTCGCGAAAGTAGGTGGCCAGACTATGTTGCAGCCATCAACGGCAGTGGCAATTAGCTTCTCTAAGATCAAGCCAGAATCTTTAATGACTTTGCATCCCCAAAACCATTTTGAAGAACGTGGTTTCAATTTTCTGGGTGCGCAAACTGAAGTAACGAACACAAACAGCATTTTGCACTGACTGACATCAGTTGATTCATCGACGATTAAGCTGTAAAAGCTATCACCAATGTCTTTTACGATCGCGAGTTCATCAAAAAAGGAACGGTGAGACAAGATTAACCAGCAATGCTGTGCACTTCGCCCATGCAATTTCAGGTTGGACGCGATGGTTGAGTCTGGAAAGATCTTTGGCAATAAAAGTATTAGATGGTCAACCGCAAGCAGAGCACTATGTCTGGCAACCAATACGGACGTTTTAATTTCGGCTACTTTTTGAGACTCCGATAATGTTTGTTGGCACATTGCACGGATTGGTTTCATCGTGAGCAGTTCTTGGTTACATTTCATTTTGTTTTTATGCTTGGAACTCTCAGCATGCTTTCAAAGATTGTCTTTGTGAGTTCTGAGTTCTACTTTGCAAACTTTGCAAAAAGCTTTATAATCATCGCCATTAACTGGTGGCAACCACCCTAATAGATTGAAAAAACTATTAACTAATATATTAAAAATGGACTGGGGATTTATTTTAAGACATACGTTAACCATTTGTCCGCAAATTCTTTGTAATTACTCCACAAGTGGTTGGATTTTAGCGAATACCATTTACTTTTCGTTGCCGTTTTAATTTTTTTGAAAGAAAAGCTTTTAAAAATTTACGAGCAAAAAATATTGCGCCGCACACATATTTGGCTAATATTTTGACTGGATACATCATGTCGGATTGGTAAAGTGCATCATTATTGAAACGACAAGACCGGTTTTGAAATCAAAGCAACTTTTACGACTTTGATTGACTTTATTCTGTATCCTATCTGGCTCTTAAAATCTTACAGCACAGCACAGTTGGAAATCCCAAGAAAAATCCCAAGGGTGACTTTGGAATAAAATCCCAAAGTTGGCAACAGTGCTTCGATCAAAAAGACCAAGACATGTTCTAGTTTCCCTGAAGCTGTTGGGTAAGTCTCGCGGCCCACACGCGCTACGAGAAGTGTAGAACTGCGGGACACTTCACACGTCATTGACAAAGAAATGACAAATGAGAAACGACAAATTATAACTTGTGCTACAAGTAACCCGAGTAACAAGTCTAGGCCACCTAGTATTGTCTCGATCATTTGTTTATCTGGGGAAAAAAACATGCTTAGTTTTTCTGGACAAATCAGTAGCGAATGTTTCGGAGCAGCGAAGAAAACAAATGGATCCTGAAAAGGTACAATTTTCTATACTAGTTAATGTATTAAAATACAATTTTCGGTATAATATATCAGTTATATACCCTCTGCTCGGGGGATTCGGCGAAATATTACCCTCATTTCAGGTACTATTTCGCCGAATCCCCATCGCTCCGGGTATATAACTGATAAATATCACCCACTGGTTGACCTTTGACCATTGCTTGGGGTCAACAGCGAGCAAACGATTTTCCGGACAACATGGCCGACGTACGTAAACAAGATCGTGTTAAAATGAAAGCATTAGGCGACCAAAGATGGCTCAAAACACAGAGAAGAACAAGTCTAGACCACCAAGTATTGTCTAGATAATTTGATTTATCTGGGGGAAATACAAGCTGAGTTTCTTGGACAAATCGTTAACGAATGTTTTGAAGTCATGGATATTGAAAGGATGATATTTCCCGAGGGCGCTGCCAAAGGGAAAGATCGTCATTGAGGGTAATATTTCGCCGAATCTCTCGAGCGGAAGGTATATAACTGATATGTTATACCAAAATTCGCAACATATACTGAGACATTTTGCCTTTCCAAAACAGACAAATCAACAACCTACTGTGATATATATCCATGTATATATATAATGTATATATATACATGTATATATATGTATATATATAAGTAAATAGAAAAGACGAAATATTGCTGTTGCTACTCTGAGTTTCACGCGATCAGGCGATCATCAGGCAACTGACGGATATGGTTTAATTATTCACATATATGCAACAAGAGTTTAAAGGAAGTATTTGGTTACATGTCGGCATTTGCTAAATAGCTCTGACAGTCTGTTTCCCTAGAGAAAAACATTTTGAACAGACGGTCAGAGCTATTTAGCAAATGCCGACATGTAACCAAACACTTCCTTTAAACTCTTG
>JBAHVQ010219758.1:0-11201 GCA_036872915.1 Nanipora kamurai
TTCTAACAAAAATGTTGTGTTTTCTGCAATGAATTTGATTATGTACTTACACTTTCCTGAAGGGTTTCCCAAACCTAATTTCCAAAGCGTTACACATCTGCTAAAATTTAACTGGCGGACGATTATATCCGATGATCAAAGCAATAAGATTAAATTGCAGTGAAAGAGGAGTTACCATTGAACTAACGACCACCTTACAACTTACATTATCTTTTTCGTTACAGGGTGAGCGTGCTACAGGATATGGTGTAGCTCTTCTGTTGGCTCTGTTCGGCAACAGCTCAAATAGCGAACTTCTCAAGTCCGTTGCTCCCAAGTTGGAACGTTAAAAAGAATCTGCGAATCAAAATCAATGAAAAATTTTATTAGATCAGGCGAATACGAAATCTTATAGTGGCAGCAAGATGCCAAAATTGTCTATCCCAATTTTGACTTTATTTAGAAGTACTTTCGAAGTGACGAACAATATCATTCTTACTTAGCTAATATCTCACCTTGTTCCACATAGATTCAGGTTTTTGAAATATGCAAATTAGGGCCCGGTTGTTCAAAGAACGATTATCGCTAATCGTGGGTTAAAATTTAATTGGCTTTTTTGTTTGGCATGTTTTGCTCAGTGATTTTCGTTCAAACTTTCCAGGAGAAAACCTTTCTATATTTATATGATATCTGAGCGGAAAACCTTAAACATCCTTTCCTACGTCAGAAGTATTTCATGTACAAACTTTTCACTAATCCTGGATTAACCTAATCTGCTTTTGAACAACCAGGCCTAGATGACATCAGCTACTCACACAAATTCCCAAATGCACAAATATCCCTTGAAATATCTGTTGGAAATTACTGAAAGTTTCCAGAGATATGCTGATAAGAATGGTACACTACAATATGTCCGGTAATTGTTGAATATACTTCCCCATCTTTGGAATTTTATCCAGTTCGTATGAGTAGATGACATAACGGCAAGTAATTTGCATGTTTCAAAAACTTGAATATCTTTGGAGCAACATGAGATATTGGCCGAGTGAGAATGCTATTGTTCTTCAATTCAAAAGTGCTACCAAATACAACCTAAAACTCTACAACCACCTAAAGGACTTTAGGGTGCGTGAACCCCTTTACACGGAGATGAAATGAAAACAATTTTTCGAGTGTCACGTACCAAAAGGACTCTCTACAATGTCGCGGTATTTCTTTAATGATACAAATAGCCATGGGGATATTACGACTCTAACTTAATATTCTAAAAGGTCTATTACTTAGCTAATACCACTGAAAATTTCAAACAAAAATCTTAAAATGTGAAGTGCTGGTGATATAAATCACGTAAATGTTTCCCAAAAAAGTTGGCGATTTTAGGATTAAGCCATCTACTTAGCCACGTGATATTGACACCTATCTTAGTGAATGCTACTCAACTCTCTTCAGATAACCCTTAAGAAGATTTCACATGATTTAACACGAGTAACTTCAAGCGATCACAAAAAAAAAAATAAGAGTGTTACACTTTCACATGTGAAAAATTTTTACATGTGTTTTTTTTTTTACATACGGAAATATTTGGTTTGTTATTGGAGGCGACATGTGAACGTTCGTAAAGAACGTGTCCTTAGAAAAACGATTTCCGAGCTTCGGACCGACGAGAATTGAACCCCCCAATCTTTTGTAGCCGGTGAGCTGGACGCTCTAACCATTGAGCTTCTAAGACTCAGTTGGTGAACTAGGGTGCAGGTTTGCCTCATGTGTTGCCTATGCGAAAACCACGATATGATAACATATGACGAACACATGAGGAACCTGCACCTAAACTCGCCATCTGAATCGCTCAGTGGTCAGCGTGTCTCACCGGTCAGCAGAAGGTTGCGGACTCAATTTCAGTTGCGGGCTCAGAAATTGTGTTTTTTGAGTTTTAACGAGTTTGACGAACGTTCGCTGGTCGTCAGCAATAACACCAAGTTCCCACATGCACTGATGCACACATGTGTGCTTAAATTTAAGGTGGATTTAGTAACCAAAATAGGTCAAACAAAGTCATTGGCGACGGTGGTCACAGATTACAAGAAAATATTTGGCGATCTTAAATCACATATCTTTCATCTATTTTACTCGATTCAGCTGGTTTTAACTTTGTTTCAACTGTAGAGAGCAGTTTCATCAAACTTGCTTTAGCTATTAATTTATTGTTTCCGGGAAGCGGAACAAATTAACAGGCCAATCAAAATGCTTAATAGAGAAATTGCTGACTTTGTTGTCCATTGTTGCAGTATTGGTCATTTTTTTTTCATACAATTGTATGACAAAAAAGTGACCAGGTATTATACCATATATTATGCCATACATATATTATACCATACAGGTATTATTACCAGGTATATATTTCAATTCATTGAGAACTCTAAAGAACCAGACTCAGGAACTGAACGATATAATATACGCTGATTATCTGACTTCGGAAATTGCAGTTTGATACTTTTAAAGACTTTTGATCTATCTTGCTCTTCAAACTGTAGTCAGCTAAAGGCTTAGAAAACTCTGAGTTCCAGACGGCAATCGGGAACCCACAACCTTCTGAATGCTAGTCAGACCCTCTAACCGTTGAGTCACGAGAACTTGGACGGTTAGGTTACTTTCAAAGTTAGGTTACTTTCGGTATTTTTCGGGTACAGTTAGAACAGCAAGATACATCAGAAGCCTCTATACCGCGATTAATTATCCTGATGAATAGGTATCGAAAATTTACCAACACGCATTGTTGCTGGATTTTGTCAGCAAAAAGGCATTATTATAAATGTAGAATTAGTAATATTGGTGTTAGTACAATATTTTTTTTCTTCCGAAAAGTACGGATTGATATCTGGACTTGATAATACCAAGCATTGGTGAGAATTTTTCGAAACAATCACAAGCCCCTGTAGCAGTGAAGTCGATCATGGGCTTAGTGAACCCTGGAAATCAACAATAAAGGGAAGAACGATCGACTCTTAAATATTTACAACACGGAGAGGAAGACTAAACGGATTTGAGTACAACGGTCACATCTGTTAACGAAATACATTTACAACTTGCTGCAAACCTACGTCATGGCCGTTATCACCGATCATGAGAAGGTTGCGGGTTCAATCCCCGTGTGGGGATCGGGAATCGTTTTTCGGAGTAAAGAAGCTTGGTAAATTTTCACTAATCATCTGTAAATCTTACATAGTTTGTCTTTGACATGACAAGTCACTGTGACAATTTTGTACCTGCTTGACGAAATAAAACCGTTGCTATAAGACGATATTGAAACTTTCATCAAGCTCGTTATCGCAGAAAAATCTATTAATGAGCCCCAGACGGGTTTCGAATCCGTAACCTTCTGATGACCGGTGAGACGCTGAAGTTAAACCATTGAGCTACCAAGATTTAGATGGTGAGGTGCATGTTCGTCATATGTGCTGACTAAGCGGAAGTTACAACATGATAATGATGGAAACTTTGAATGCTAAACACAAATCTTGTTCATTGCGGGTTCGATTCCCGTCTAGGACTCAGAAATCGTTTTTCTGAGATTACAAGCTGGATGAATGTTCGCTGGTCTTCTGACATACTCCACACTCTCACTTAAACAAGATTTGTGTTCAGCATTCAATAGCTCGTTGGTTCTTGTCATTTAAGCGAAAAACCTCACGCCAGAAAGCAAGTCGTAGAGTGTCGTTGACATTTACGAGTGATTCTCATCAATTATCATCAGGCAAACTGACAACGAATAATTCAAAGATTCAAGTGAAAGTGGCATTTTTGACCAATGGTAACTCAATACCGACAAAATGACTTATGGTAACACAATGCCGAAGTGACATAATTCCTGGTAAGGCTACACGATGTCTGTATTCCGGGAATCGCACCGAGAGGCAAGATAAAAGTAACCAAAGCTTATGGGTTTATTTCTTTACTTGGCATCATATCAATTTTGTTACTTGACATTTAACTGGAATGAAAAACTGAAGACCGAATATTCCTCCTTACAAACTAATACCCTTGTTCGTGTTGTTGCCTGATGAGTTTCATACCAGTCAAATGAAATTGTTAGCAGTGTAATTTTTCCCCTAATGACGACTGTGTCTCTAAGAAATTGGAATTTCACTGGAATTAAAAACAATTAGCAAACGGATGGGTCACGCTAGGCAAATGAAATCGTTCATAAATGACCACAAACGACTGAAATGAAAAACAAAAGCCCAACTAGTCTGACAAGTCGGCCGAAGTTTATGATAACTTAGTCTCAGCTTTTTGAAGTTTATAAATCATCGTCTCACTCGTCGTCTCGGACCACCGAAGAGTGTTGCGTCACAGCTGAATGTTTATTACCTAGATATATTGAATATTAACCTGCTCAAAGTGAAAGGTTTTCCCGGAAGCAGGGAACGCCGTCGTCATTGCCCATTGTTCACCCATTGTGGAACGCGGAGGAACAGGTTCACTTTAGAGGAGTTCTTGTTGAAATATTTTTATTCTTGCTTGTTGGTGTTGAACCGTCGTCAGTGATTTAACAGGAGGTAAGTAGGGTAAACTTGTTTCATTAATATCCAGTTTTGCAACTTTCATATGTCATCGTGATGGATTTTATGTCCAGCTAAGACTGAAGAGACAGCACGCCATTTATATTAGCTGATAATAAATGCTGAATACAAATTTTGGTTCATCTGGGAGCTTGGTATATATCAGACGACCAACGAACGTTCCTTAGCTCGTTATCTCCGAAAAACGAACCCACAACCTTCTGAGCCTCTGAGTTTGTCAGAAGATGGCGGACTCGATTCTAGTCTAGGGCTCAGAGATCGTTTTTCTGAGACAACGAGCTTGTCGAACGTTCGCTGGTCGTGTCTCGTATTGGTTTCGTAGCCACTACCTACTTTACCAAATATGTGTAATGCTGATTTGGTCGGGAAAAATTTTCATTTCTTTTAATTTACTGAACCTCTCGCAGCTTGACTTTATGAAATTATAAGTACCCTCATTACGACATTTTCAGTCCAGAGATTCAGAACATAACCAAACCTGTTGTTTCAACTCTTTTCAGTACGAGACTTTCTGAGTGTTCTCGATGTAGAACGTGTCAGTTAATCGATTATTTTTGGTTTTATTCTTCGTATAACAAACTTAAAGTAGTGCTCAAAAGAATATTAACAACAGGGAACGTTCGCCGTACGTCCCTATCCCATGCAGCCCCGCGGGACAAAGACACAGGGCTCCCCAGAAATTGTCCACACAAAGAAAACCAGACGAACGCCTCCCGAACACGCAGTGTTCGCACGTTGTCAAACAAGTATTCCTTTCAATACTGTCATTGTTCATTTACTACTCCGACTTCTATGTCTCATTGTACTCGAGGGGACACAGGCGATGAACCGGACGAATGTAATGAGTCTTTCCTACTCTGACTTTCACCATGCGCACCAATCTGTCTACCGCCTGGGTAAACTTCGGTGATGCGTCCACGGGGCCATTCCCCTCGTTTAACGTTGGATTCTGCCACTAAAACAACGTCTCCCACCCCGAGGTTTCTTTGCGGGTGAAACCATTTTGCACGCCATCTTTTTCGGGGATTATAGGCTTCCTCAGGATCGGCAGCTTCAGGGGCATATTGACCCCCCAGTTGTCCTACGAGGAGATGGTTAGGAGTTAACGGCGTCAAATCGTTTGCGTCGGAACTCACATACGTAATTGGATGTGAGTTCAATAAGCCTTCAGCTCAGCATATTGCCATATGGAGCTTTTCATCTGAAACACCTGCGTTCCTTCAGTATTGGTCTCATTACCTTTTTAGCACTCTTCACCATCGATTCAAACACTCCTCCGAAGTGTGGAGCGGACGGTGGGTTAAAATGCCATTGAATCTATGTGCAGGAACGTCCTTTTCTGGCAATTTCTCTTTCGCTACAAGGTTGAGGTTTTGTCCTTTTGTTTCTCCATCAAGGCCACTGTCTTGTAAGGAAACAAGTACTCGGTCTAATACTGCTAGATATTCCTCCATGTCTTCCAAATTTTGTGGTCTCGGCTTCGGTTAACCACGAAGAGTTGTCAGATGTGTTATTTGAAGCCGCTTTTCTCCGCCGTATTTCTTTTCCAACTTAGCTTTTGCTTTTTCATATGCATTTACTGTGTATCCCAGATCTTTCACCATTCTTAAGGCTTTTCCCGACAAGCTATTCTGGAGGCGCAACATTTTCTCTTTGACAGAGAGAACTGCTTTATCTACGACAGACATAAACGCAGCCTTTCATGGTGCATAGTCAATTTTATTTTCGCCTGAAAATGTCGGTAGTTCGACACCTTTTAATTTTATTGGAGCGATTCTTTGTTGATTGGGCACTGCTTCCGAAGGAGACTGTGAAAGCATATCACATGGTTGCAAAGGAGAAGTCTTTTTTCCATTGTTAACCTGCTGTTTTATTACAGTACCAGATGGGATAATTTCTGCCTCCTGTGCAGCTTGTGTTGCTCCAGCTTGATTTAAAACGGCTATACGTCGACCTTCTTCGGTCCTTTGTATAGTAAGTTGAAATGCAGCCATTCGCTTTCGAAGGTCTTCCTCTTCTTGGTGTTGCACTTTTTCTAGTTCTTTAAGTCTCTGCTTTGACTCCTCGGCTTCCTTTTTTCTCTGAGCTACTAGCGAAGATGAACTGGATATTACAGAACTTCGGTCATCAATTTGGTACGATCTCACTGAAAGGGGTCACTGATTCGGCTTCTCCCGTGGCTAATCTCTGCTGCAAGTGGTCGTTAGCAGATTTGACGGTTTGGTCGTCTTGCCAAGTTAATTCATCCAATTTTTATCTAAGGCTTCGATAATCACACCAACGTCGGTGTTTTTATCTCCATCGGTTTTAACTACAAGAAGGTCGAGGAGCCGTTTTCTTGCTCTAGTTAGTCTACTCTTTTCAGATTTTTTACTATTACGAAGTATTCGAAGTCTTTTGCTGACCGTACTTGTTGTATCATCAGCGTCCTCGTCTACGTTAATGATGGGAAGGTTTTGTGTCGTGTCGACTGGCTTATCTTCCACCAAATCTTCCAGTATGGGTTGTCTTTCATCGCTTGCCATGTCGGTCTTCAAGGCTCTGTCTTTATCGAAATTCAGGCTCTTTTGTCACTAGATCCGGTTCAAAAGGACCATTTGTTCTCGATATAGAACGTGTCAGTTAATTGATTATTTTTGGTTTTATTCTTCGTATAACAAACTTAAAATAGTGCTTAAATAAATATTAACAACAGTGAACGTTCACCGTACATCCCTATCCCATGCAGCCCCGCGGGACCAAAGACACAGGGCTCCCCCGAATTTGTCCACACAAAGAAAAACAGGGGGGGCGAAACGAGTCCAAACAGTTTGCATCGATTCCGAAACACTGAGAATAGCGATACATGCACTATGTCTATGGGGCAGAAAGCCAACTGAGGAGATTGCATCTTAGATTTATTGCTGCAAGTAAATTCATATGAATTTGAAACCTTTGTGAAGCTTGACGGTTATCTCTGTCTCTTTGTACTTTCACTTTATATGATCTCTGCCGGCCAGCTGGTTTTTTATTTGAATGCACTAAGTCACCTCGGAAATCGTCGCAAGCATGCACATGATCCCCAGTAGCAATGACTGCTGGACACAGCGTTAGGGTAAGTCGTAGGCAAGTACAAGCCATTTTCAGGATGACTAGCTCGACGAATATCCAGTTGTTGTTCAACATGCATTAATAAATAGGATCAGCTATTTAACTACGCCGGGTTCTGAATCTTTATTCTTGGTCTGGGCGGACTTTAATTTGAAAATTATTCAACATTGGAAGCATTTACGAGAAGCAATATACAATAGAAATGCTTTATCTGGGTCTTATTTAGTTTCATCCTTTGAAGGTTTGCATGGTGATAATTTGGGTAATGGTGAATAGGGGTAATCAAATCCGCCGGTCTGCTGAAATTTGATAAAAAAATCCGCCAATCCGTAAATATTTTTACAAAAATCCGAATCCGACCCGAAAATCCTTGCGATAAATTTCTATCCTGATTTTTACTTCACAGTCGGTACGCTCGTTTAGTCGCATTTTGATATAACAGCTTAGCAGTCTGGTTTAAATTATAATCGTTAGAGACAAAAATGTAGAAAATAAGGCTACAAATGCACAAATTTCCAAAGTTATGTGCATATGATCCAGAATCCGAGGCAAGCAACAAGCAAAATCCTTAATCCGAACAAAAATATTTGATAAATCCGCAATCCGATGCATTCGCAGGATCCGGCAATCCGAAAAAAATATTAACCATATCCGAAATCCAAATCGTTTTTCCCGCAAAATCCGATGATCCGGAAACCTATTCACCCTACCACAAAGTTAGCTCGCGCCATATATTCGAGACAACTGTTAGAAATCACGCGAGAAAGCAAACACTCTAATTTTAATTAACTAAAACTAAAGAAAATTGAGCACAAGAATTAACCGAACAGAGCCGTCCATGTGCTGTTCAATGGCTGTCCTTCTTGGAGAGAAGTTTCATCAAGTTTTTATGGAGAGAATCCATAGAAATTGCAAGAAATCCCACAATTGGCCAAAGACAGACATTGGCATGAACAACACATGGACTGTTCTGTTCGGTTAATTCTTGTGCTCGTTTGTCTTCAGTTTCAGTTAATTAAAATTAGAATGTTTGTTTTCTTGGGTGATTTCTAACAGTTGTTTCGAACATATGACGTGAGCCAATGGGCCGTTGGCAATTGCTCTGATGAAGTCCTGAGTGAACAGGTCGAAAGCTTAGCGATAAAATAAAACGTGGTGTTCCAAACTTAACATAGTTAATCTTAGTATATTTTCCCGAACGCGTATGTGCTCAAGAGTATGATCTGATCCAGCATGTTCTGGCGCAACAATAGATAGCATGACGTGGTTACGTGATTCTTGAATGTGACCGCTTCATATGACCATTGTGTAGCCTAGAATTGTCCCAGCTATTTGTGCGACTATTACATCACTATAGCTGACTCCAATTTTTTGCTCTCATTAGTCACCGTATTACGAATAAGTCTCGTTCCATCTCACAGGCGAGCAGGCTCTCTCTTCATGCCAATGTTGCCAGATTTTAAAATTTGGCGACACCAGATTTCACTAGAATAAAGAAATTACTAACAGCACTGCAGGAAAGTGCTTTGTGGAGTTCGCATTGACAATTTGATGGTTAACTTTAACTCTAATGGTTTAATTAAAAGTCCAACTAGTTGGGAATTGCAGCCTGACTGTCTAAGCAGACCAGCGACCTGAGTCAGAACCACTGAACTCTATATACTCTGGAAGGATGAATGCCACTCAAACATTGAAGCCAAAAGTGCCCCTCAGTCTCTCACACGCTCACATTAATTAGAACCAGTCCCCGAGACAAACATAAACTCTAACCTTAACCCAAACCGGAACGTAGAACTAACCTCCTGGACACCAATTACTTATGACTTCCTGGGGGTCAAAAACTAGAATCCTCATGTTGTTCATTAACTCCTAGAGCCCCCGTGTCAACTGTTTTCAGAGGACTACACACTAACGATCACATCTGCGTGGGAACCTGGGGGAAATGACCAAAAGGCCTCCATGTCGGTCATTTTTGGCTTCACTTTTTTATTAGCTCATTGACTGGAGTCAGCCTTCCAGACTATATAGAGTTCAGTGGCCAGAACAGATTCCTGATCACGTGTCTAATGTCTATAGTCAATATTTTTCTTTCAAACTAAATCAAATGACGCTGAAAAAACACGACTTAGAGTCGATACGAAACACAACTCCTACAAATTGCTTATTCATTTATGCAACATACATGTGCCTTGTGGTACAAAATTGGGAAAGAAAGAAAAAACAATTAGAAAATATAAGACTTATTGCAAATCACCAACAAGAAATCAAGTATCTACATTTTAGAACATATCTTCACTCATTTTCAGACGTTTTGGTAAACAAACACGCGCCTGTAGTAACTCGGAAACAGCAGTTAATTTGAACACGTACGAGGGTGTACTTCTTTCAATCGAGCAACATCCCGACAGTTTGGATCAGTCTAACCAAACATAGAAAGTCATTCGGTATTTCTTTTGTAAAATAACGACAGATAAAAATTTCTTAACGTTATTAACACATTGATGAAGTGGGCAGTTCTCTCAAAAATCATCAACTACCAATAGGAGACAAGCTTCAGAAGGTCAACCAACTAAAGTAAAGGCGTTTCAACGTTATGTAAAAAAACAGGCGAGAGCTTTTTTAGCTTTTCAAAAGTTAAACAGCAAATCAAATGTTTGAATCACAATATTCAAACACACAAAAACCCATTAGGTATGGACCTTATTCCAAAATCGAGTGTTTGAATCACAATATCCAAACACACAAAAACCCATTAGGTATAGACTTTATACGCATATAAATTGGCCCCAATAACCTCGTTTTACAGCAAAAATTCTTTTGAATTTCGTACATGAAAACGAGTTCATAGGGGCAAATTTATATGCATATAAAAAGTCATCCGCCATTTTGGAATAAGTCTATTTCATTTATGAAATAATTAGGCCGAACGTGCGACACCAACTTCAGAAAACTTTTGGCGGGTAATTTTTTGTGCTTGGATAGTCTGATCCAAATATGGGTAATGGCCAATCGGAGCTTGTGTGCGACATACGTTATTTTATTTCCAATACGACTACATTTATATGGAGGGAAGCTTTTAGTAACATAATTTACTAAGGGGCGGCCCTTCGCCTGGTCTGTTGAGGATTGTGAGTTGGACCACCGTGGTTGAACGCATGTTTGTTGAGAACTGAGAGGTGAGTGCATGCGATTCCCGGGATCATATGAACAGGAGGCTGGGAGACGTGACACCACCGCTTTCAACCCATGAACGCAAACATGTCAAAAGGTCAAGGGGTAACCCTCTGTCGCTACAACCTCAATTCCGTAGTTCTTGTCCAAATGTTGGCATGTCGAAGATATTTATTAAATGTTTCTTCTGGCGGCCATTCACCACTTTGTCAAATAGTTTGATCTCTTGGTTTCGGCTAATTTGGCTTAGGATCTCAGTTGTCAATGAAAGGTCGAGAGCAAGGTCAAGTTTCCATGGTTTTGCTTACATACGAGTAAACTCAATCTACAGAGCGTAGAAAGTGTAGGTGTTTGCAAGCTTGGATATAAACAACGAAAGGC